>JAXQQM020063599.1:547500-550125 GCA_034641835.2 Pinus albicaulis
TTACCAACCCACCTTTCACACGAAAATCCAACCCCTCCCCCCACCAAAAGGGGAGGAGGAGAACAATATAGCGAGGAGCCGATTTCACGAAGCCAACGAGACAAAAGCCCACCTCTCCAACCCACCAAAAATGGAGGAGGTGAACAATATAGCAAAGAGCCAACATAGACGGAGCCAACGAGCGAGCAAGGGGCACGAGAGCGACATAGGCGACCGGCCAGTTGTCTCAAGGAGCCACACAGAGCGACCTCATCCAACTCTGAGAACATAGAGCGGAAGGGTAACTCTTTTCACATATGCCTCCCAGGACAAGCATGGCCAACATTACCGCTCATGCGCTACCGAGTGGGGATGGAGAGAAGATGAATGTCGACGACCCTACAAATGACCCAAGGCCACTCTTCAGGCACACCCGAACAAGCAACTCAGTTACCAACCCACCTTTCACACGAAAATCGAACAAGCAACTCAGTTACCAACCCACCTTTCACAATATAGCGAAGAGCCAACATCGACGGAGCCAACGAGCGAGCAAGGGGCACGAGAGCGACATAGGCGACCGGCCAGTTGTCTCAAGGAGCCACACAGAGCGACCTCATCCAACTCCGAGAACAGAGAGCGGAAGGGCAACTCTTTTCACATATGCCTCCCAGGACAAGCATGGCCAACATTACCGCTCATGCGCTACCGAGTGGGGATGGAGAGAAGATGAATGTCGACGACCTACAAATGACCCAAGGCCACTCTTCAGGCACACCTGAACAAGCAACTCAGTTACCAACCCACCTTTAACACGAAAATCCAACCCCTCCCCCCACCAAAAGGGGAGGAGGTGCACAATATAGCGAGGAGCCGATTTCACAAAGCCAACGAGACAAAAGCCCACCTCTCCAACCCACCAAAAAGGGAGGAGGTGAACAATATAGCAAAGAGCCAACATCGACGGAGCCAACGAGCGAGCAAGGGGCACGAGAGCGACATAGGCGACCAGCCAGTTGTCTCAAGGAGCCACACAGAGCGACCTCATCCAACTCTGAGAACAAAGAGCGAAAGGGCAACTCTTTTCACATATGCCTCCCAGGACAAGCATGGCCAACATTACCGCTCATGCGCTACCGAGTGGGGATGGAGAGAAGATGAGAGTCGACGATCCTACAAATGACCCAAGGCCACTCTTCAGGCACACCCGAACAAGCAACTCAGTTACCAACCCACCTTTCACACGAAAATCCAACCCCTCCCCCCACCGAAAGGGGAGGAGGTGAACAATATACCGAGGAGCCGATTTCACGAAGCCAACGAGACAAAAGCCCACCTCTCCAACCCACCAAAAGGGAGGAGGTGAAGAATATGTCGAAGAGCCAACATCGACGGAGCCAACGAGCGAGCAAGGGGCACGAGAGCGACATAGGCGACCGGCCAGTTGTCTCAAGGAGCCACACAGAGCGACCTCATCCAACTCAGAGAACACAGAGCGGAAGGGCAACTCTTTTCACATATGCCTCCCAGGACAAGCATGGCCAACATTACCGCTCATGCGCTACCGAGTGGGGATGGGGAGAAGATGAGAGTCGACGACCCTACAAATGACCCAAGGCCACTCTTCAGGCACACCCGAACAAACAACTCAGTTACCAACCCACCTTTCACACGAAAATCCAGCCCCTCCCCCCACAAGCAAGCAAAACGGGAGGAGAAGAACAATATAGAGAAGAGCCGACATCGACAAAGCCAACGAGCGACATATCAAAACGCTGATTTCAACAGAGCAAACGTGCGACCAAGGGGCACGAGAGAGAGTTACCGGAGCGCCGATTTCAACAACGCCAACAGGCAGCCAGTCGTCTCAAAGAGCCACACACAACAACCCCATCCAAATGCTAGAAAACAGAGTGGACGGGAGAGATTGTTCAAACATGCCTCCAAGGACAAGCATGGCCAACATTACCGCTCATATGCTACCGAGTGGTGATGGGGAGAAGAAAGTCGACGACCCTACAAATGACCCAAGGCCATTCTTCAGGCACAACCGAGCAAAACAACTCAATTACCAACCCACCTTTCACACGAAAAGCAAATCTGATAAGCGCACCCTCGGACAAAACAGGGCGACCCGAAAGCCCCCATCCGTGCGCCCTCACCCGGGGCGACACGGAGCGCCCCCCCGAACGGACGCACATGGGAGCAAACAGCAAACGGGCCGCCCGGACGTGCACAAGGCACCCGGGTGGTCGCAACTTAGCAAATATGGCACGGGCGCCCTCGGGCCAAACGACCCGACCCGAACGGACGACATCACCCGACACGACCAAACGACCCGACCCGAACGAACGCCCTCACCCGGGGCGACACGGCGCGCCCACCCGAACGGACGCACATGGTAGCAAACGGCAAACGGGCTGCCCGGACGTGCACAAGGCACCTGGGCGGTCACAACTTAGCAAATCTGGCACGGGCGCCCTCGGGCCAAACGACCCGACCCGAACAGACGCCCTCACCCGGCGCGACATGGCACGCCCGACCCGAACGGACGCGCATGGGAGCAAACGGCAAACGGACCGCCCGGACGTGCACAAGGCACCCGGGCGGTCACAACTTAGCAAATCTGACACGGGCGCCCTCGGC
>JAXQQM020084834.1:0-263682 GCA_034641835.2 Pinus albicaulis
CAATGAGAATCTAGCTCAGAAAGTGGGTTTCCAAACCCTCCACTGCAACACCCTGCAACATAGCACAATAACCTGTATAAACTGTGCTGATGAAAAAAGATGTAGCTTGGCCTAAAAACCTGAATGTGGAAATGAATGCAATGATCTTCCAAGAGACCTCTCAAGGAAATAGGTGGGATTCCCGCTCGGGAACACTCGGTGCTAAAAAGCACAGCAATCTCAACTAAACAGCTAAAGAATGAAAGTAGTCTAAACAAACCATATACAAAATAATATTCCAAAAAATTCCCCCATATGGCTGCCATCCTCTTCCTTATATAGATTATGAGCTTCCTTGCCCTTGGCCCCACTCAATTAGGTAATTTCCTTCATGAAATCAATCTCCCTCCAAAACAGCATTATTCCTCAATTAATCTCCACTCCTCCATAACAGTGCTATTGACTTGGTCAAAATTGACTAAATCAACATTATCCAACCCTTGTTCACACTTGGAGGTGATTTATTTAGCTGCTGAAAAGGTATCATTTCAAACTTGGAGTGTTTTTATTGCTACTTAGGAGACTTACGGGCCTCCCCACCCACTTATTCACCTACCTAGTGATAAAACAAACTAAAATATTCCATTTAGCTGAAGGCTAAATTTTTGGAATATTACAAATACTGGGGCTTGGATATCATTGGAGATATATTTTCACATTCATCAAAGCATAATTGCTACATTTTCACTACCACATACTACTTCACATGGTGGATAGAAGAAGTTACACACAAACAGGTCAATGATTAGGAAGTCATCAACTTTCTGCAGCAGAAAATCATTTCCAGGTTCAACATTCCTACTTCACTTTTTTTTTTACAATGAAACATATTTATCATCATTAAAAATTTATGACTTTGTATTCGAAAATGGAATTATATTCAAGGATTCAAATAACTATTACCCCCAGGGAAATGGTCTCATTGAATCCATGAATAAGAATTTGGTCTGCATCATTAAGAATACCATATTCTCTCAACAAAGGAACTATCACTCTTATTTGGTAAATGCTCTGTGGGCTGACCGACTCACACCTAAGCCTTCCCCGAACACCTTCCCTTACTTTCTGATATATAGAAAAGAATCCATCCTCCTGCCTAATATCTACTTTATTTCTCTCCAAATCTCCCAATAATCTCAGGGTAAGCCATGTATGTTAGCGTAATGTAGGATGGTTTATAAGCTCCAAGAATAAATATTGAAATCCAAAGAAAAAAAATCACTTCATCAAAATCGTATCAAGAGGTCGTTTGATATCAAGGAAGAACATATTTAGAGTGGGAGACTTAGTCTAGAAGTGGGACAAACCCCATGAATACAAAGGAAAAAACACTAATTTTCAATCTATGTGCACTAGAGCATTCACTATACACGAGAAGCTTTCCCAACACACCTATCATCTTCAATCACTTGATGGAAAGATTGGCTCTCTCCTTGTCAATGGCCAATATATCAAACACCATTTTCAATGAGCATTAGGGTTTGTGCCCTACACTTTGTACATAATTTATTTATTTATTTATTTTCTTGTTCTTGTTGTGTTCTTTGTTTCTTTTCCTGTTATGTGAATAAGTGTTGTCCTTGTCCATGTGCTATTTTCTGAGATTATGTGTGGTTTAAGTCTAAGGATTCTTTTAAAACTTCAAAATTTGGTTATACTTTGGTCTGGCTTGCTTGTGTTGCTCATGTCTTTTGTCTGATGAAGTTCTGACAGAAAATATTATCCATCTATAAGGAGATATTTGGGAAAACCATGAACTCATGTCTATCTGAGAAGTCTTGTGCATATATTCGGTTCTTTTGTTTCAGTGTTTTCATGCTTATCTAATTAGTAGAAAAGGAGAAGGGGAAATCTAAATGCGAAAATCTAAATTAGAGGTACATATATACTTCTCTTAAGGAACAACCTCTCCTACCGATCTCAATAAGTCAAGATCCCTCTTCCACCAAAAAATGAATAAGTGCTAATCCACAGTCCTCTTTAAAAAAATAATAATAAAGGCGAAAGAAGATAAAGACTTCCTGTGTAGAGAGGTAAAGTAAGAAACTCCATTGGGGTACTTTTCAGGCTCACTGGCATCAGAGAAATGTTTTTTTTCCTGAAGTGACTCCATCAAGGTATTGTCCATGCTTGCTCGCAAAGGAGAAACAACAGAGAAGAAAACTTATACTCTAAAATTCTTAAACTCGTGAGCTTCACTACCCTTCCCTTCTTGAAACGTTGCGATAATGTTGAATTTTTGTTTAGTTAAACTAAATTGGCATAATGGGGTATTTGTTTATTCATAGGCTAAGTGGGGAAACCAAAGTGATAAGGACGATGAATCAATACTCCAAAAAGAACCAAGGCGTCACACGAAAGAAGTTAACAGAGACAGAGAAGCTAGAATTCTATTATTCTATCGCCAAGTTCTCTAGCTACTACAACCACCTCCGAAATTTTTGTTGAAACATAATTTTGGAACCTTCCTTGGTCTTGTTCATTAATGTTGAAAAATTTGAAGTTCATTTTATTCGTTTTCTTAGTGTTGTTATCCCTTTCCCTAGATAAAAAAAGTGTCGTATCTTGGCATGTTGGTTGTCGCATCTTATGTATGAGTTTTTCTAGTGGCTTCAATAGGTCACCTATATGAAAATGAGTTGTTATAACCTTGTAAGTACCCATGATACTCATTTCCAAATTTTTGAGGAGTGTTAGACAAGTGTCATCAAAGTCATCGTAAAGTGTATCTTTTTTTTCACACTACACATAACTAGTCAAAGAGTTGTCACATTGAGGAAAATGATTTGTTTGTATGTCTTGGATGATCTATGTTGTTTGAGTCATCAAATATGTTAAGTGTGTGATCATATTCAAATTATATAATCTTTCACATCGATCTCACTATTCCCGCACTTAACCATTTTTCATAAAATTTCCCAACCGAGAAACGTAGCTCCACCCGACCTTCCCTGAGTTGTGCACTGCGCAGTCATAGTCCTCTAGGTGTGACCTTGCTTCATGGAACTGCGCAGTGAGAAGTTCCTGCTTCCTAGGACTGCTACATTGCATAGTTTTTGTGACCAAGCCTCGACCTTGACCTTCGGAATTTTACATTCATGGCCTCCAACTCCACTTGAACTGTGCATTTCACAACCTCAAGCTTAAAACGCATCCCCTGATCCCTTTAACTATGTGGATTCATAGTCACCCAAACTTCCTTGACTCCCAGAATGACACAATAAGGTCTCCCAGTCCCCATCCCTGTAGCATGTTCCACTGGCTTCAGAAACCACACAGTCATGGCCAACAACCAAACTTGAACTACTCACTACGTAGTCTCAAGGCTCAAGGATTCCCCTTTCCTACCTGAACTATGCAACTGCGTCGTTAGTAAGCCTCCCTCTCCCGCTTGCCACTTGTTCAGGGTTGAGTTCATGGATCATAATGCATCATATTAGGCTAGGGGTTTTCAGATTAATTTCATCTCTTCATGAGTTAATTGTAGGAAGAGGTACCCTACCATGTTTTGGAGAGATGATCAAGGAGGAGAAGAAATATGGAAGCAAGCTCAAAGACATTCTTGCAGTTGAAATCAGAAGTTGATTGATCAAGAGAAAGGGAAAGGATACTAGTTTGCAACCACTATCCAATACTTGAAACCATTGAATATTCTTTATCACCAAGCCATGTGGAGGTGAAAAGGAGAGCTCTTTCACAAACAAATTGAACTCTTCGTAGTATCCTTGGCTTGAAACTTCCATGTCATCAAGTAGTCCATGCTGGCAGTGTCATTTCATGTAATGTCATGAGGGGTCATATGCTACATCACTATTGTACACAATGTATATTTTAATAAAAATGTATTGTAATGTGGACGTCCAAAGGACACACATGGAGTTTAAAGAGACAGTCATCACGGTAGTAAAAGAGTCACCCTTGGTTATATATATACTCCCTCATTGTATGAACAATGGAATTTTCACCTTGGTTCCATGAGAAAAGCATTAGAGAGATAATGTAATTATTTTATGGAGCAAGGAGTGGCTCCATCGCTCCACTATTGGAGCCAGTGATGTTCATTGTACATATGTGTCTTGTAACTTTTACTTAATAACATAAGACTTTTGAGGCCAACATGTTCTTCATGCATGGACTATGAATGTTTGTAAGACTATTCTTCAGATGTTTGTATTTCATGTTTACTTTCACATGTGCTAAGATAGTTGAACTATTTTGGTTATTTTAGTACTTATCTTGTTGAAAATGTGTTGTAATAGTTTTAATCATTGTCCCATCCTTGTGGACTATTCCAAAGGATATTAGCCAGATCTTTCTCAATCTTTGGTTGTAATGACCATCGCATCCCTTGTGGAATATTCTGTTGGATGTTACATGGATCCTTCGGTTCATGTCTGTCTCTTCCTTGGTGGTACTATTACCTCTATCTTAGAGGCTCAATTTTCTCTCTCCCTTGTAGTAGAAGAACCTTGAAATACTTGCAATTTTACATTCACTAGGCACACCCCCCTTGCTATTCGAAAATACTTCTACACCCCTCTATAGAATATCGCAACCGGGCCTTTATTCTCGATGGGAATCCTACACCAAACAATATGAATTGTAATTGAGACTTTATATCGAGAAGATCCTCTAAATTTTGGTGGGTCCAACACTGTCAACATTAGCTTTCCTATGGGATATTTTTTTGTATGGTTGTTGCTGGAAAATAACTAGTCACCTACATAAAAAATTATTTCACTGTGATGTTGATTTTCCTATTATTTCATTTGATTATGTGCCCAAGTGAGGTTATCCTTTAGGAGTTGTATAATTTGTTGTTTATGATCCGTGTGATATCCCATTTCTTGAACCTCATAATTTTCTTTAAATGATTGTAATATTCATAATTAGCTTTCAGCTAGTTGGAATATTAATTTTTTCTTTGGATAAAGAGATAGGTGAATAAGTGAGTAGAGAAACCCTTAAATCTCTTTAGTATGAATAAAACTACTTCTCACGTGAGTGTGGATCATTGTATCAGCTGAATAAATAACCTTGAGGTGTGAATAGGGGCTAAAGCATGTGGACAGGGTTGAAAATGACCAAATCAATAGCATTGTGATGGAGATAGTGGAGAGTTAATGGAGGATAGAACAGTCATAGAGGAGGAGTGTATGCATGAGAGTAGCTTCTTTAATCAGTGGGACCAAGGGTGAGGAAGCTCACCAGGCATAAAAGGAATAGGATGGTAGACATAGATGGAATTCAGAATATTGATATTGTATTGGTCTCTTATGACTTTTTGCATGCTTTAGCTATTTAGCTAAGTTTGTTTTGTTGTTTAGCACAAGGGAATTTTCATCATGGAAATCCCACCCTCATCCTCGGGGGACTTAGAGTGCCTACTTAGGAGAGTTCATAGAGAATAATTTCCATTATCGGGCTTTAGGCCTAGCTTCAACCTTCATCCATAGTGTAGTCTCCTTCCAGATTGTGTTTTTTTGCAAGGTAACAACAATGGAGGGTTAATAGACCCAATTTCTAAGCTTGTTTTCCAGTGGAGGGAGAAATGCTTCATTCGGGAGGCTAGTGAGGAATTTATTAGAGATTTATTCCACCATCTAGAATCAAGCCAAGCAACACCATTCACCCATATCACAATCTCCTCTAGAAACTGTGTTATTATGCAATGCAGTTGTAGTGGGAGGTCAAGTACCCAAGTTATTGACCCCAATTTCCAGTGAAGGGATCGACCCTTCATCTAACAAGTTTCTGAGGAGGGATATCAGCCGTTGTCACATCAGATCACCCACCTCCCACCAGTGTTCCAATTGCATATAATTATTCATTCTTAGGGCCACATTTTTTATATTCTACATTTTGTGTATTTTTGGAAATCCTTTCTGGGTTGCCTTGGAATAGTGCTAGAAAGCCTAGATATTTGAACTCGGCATTTTCTAAGAACCATATCAATAGATCCATGTGTTTACACTTTCAACAGAAGTAAACCCTAGCAAAAAATGTGTTGTTTTAGCCTTTGGCATTCTTGTATAGCTGTTTTTATTCATATTTTATGTACTAGGTCTCTAGAGGATTTTTTTACATAGCTTGAGTGTCTTTTTCCTCAAGATCTTGTATATATTTCCTACTATAATGTTTAATATGACGGCTATATGATTTTATCTCATTTAATCTATTGATGTATCACTACATTTTCCAGTTTATGTTCTATATTCCTGTCTTTTCCATTTTGGAATATTATAGTGGTATCAAAGCATGATCTATGGCTAAGCTTGTGGGAATACATCTTATGAAACCTTAAGAAGAAGAAAGAAGAAGAGATCCCTAATGATTGGGGGAGTGATTTTTGCCTCATTTATTTTTAGATCTATGCAGGACCTCTCCAAGGAGGTCAAACAAATGAAAAAGGAGAGGCAAAAGCAGACCTCAATAAGGTTTGAAGATGAGGAAGGTTGAAGCACTTCCTATCATCAACAGAAGAAACTGGTAATGCATAGAAATCTACAAATACATACTGTGTCCAATTTCTTGAAAGAGGAAGGCGAATAGAATGGAGATGGAGGAAACTTAGTATCTTGCACAATACAAATCTCAATTAAGGTCTTTCAGGGATAATCTAACTCTCCAGCAGTTTATCCAAATCAAAGAAGAACAGAGACCCTGCAACAACAGTAGAAGAAAGAGACATAATAGATTCCTATTGTCTACATTTGATGGGTCATCCACAAGCACAAAAAAGTCCTGGATGAAGAAGTTAGATACATTCTTCTTGCTACATCTACTAGCAGAAAGAAAAGTTGTTGAGATTTTAGCACTGCACCTTGAGGGTGAAGCATAGGATTGGTGGTTCAGCCATTTGAAACATTCAAGAGTGACTGCTTATGTAGATTTTACTCAAAGGCTAATAAATAAGTTTAATAAGAGAAAAATAGAGGTAATTCTGGTTGAGACATTTACCGACATTGATGAGAAATAACATGAGGAGCCAAGGGAATATGTTAGTACTATCACTCTAGAAGAAGAGCAACTTCCACCGCCACTAGCAGTAGGAATACTTGCATCAGGAGAAGGAACACTTGCATCCTTGAAAGATGGTCTTGATCCCTTGACAGTGGGAATCGCATGCATGATCCAGGAGATGCATGAGGAAGAGGAGACAAATACCAGAGCTAGTGCAATGATAGGAGAGAATCCATCACCATCACCAGCAGTTGAGGATCCCTTGTAGTTGTACAAGATTTTCCCAAGGATTAGCTTATCCAAGGTATGTAAATATTTCCACCTTATATTATTTCAGCACATCGGATGGAGAGTTGTGGGGACATGCCATTAGGGAAATTGCATTACGAAGGGTTAAAGAATATTACTGATTTGAAGTAGCGGACTATCACTGCGTAGAGGACCCTTGATTGGTTCAAGGAGGAGATGCATAGCCATCC
Source organism: Pinus albicaulis (assembly GCA_034641835.2). Classification (NCBI taxonomy): domain Eukaryota; kingdom Viridiplantae; phylum Streptophyta; class Pinopsida; order Pinales; family Pinaceae; genus Pinus; species Pinus albicaulis. Next base: position 7,482 of record JAXQQM020084834.1, read on the forward strand.
TAGTATTTCATTATTAAGCTGCACATAACACTTTGGGTTGGAGTGTAGAGTTTTGGGGGACAGGATGAGCATAATCCTAATCAATCCAATGCAGAACTATGTGTTCAACATTGTATATGACCCTTCGATAGCATATGCACCATCATGGAGATCAACAGCACTATCACTGAGTATCAGTGATGAGTTGGAGGCCCAACCATTATTGGAGCATTCTGATGACCGCTTCACTTATGAAGCATTGGATAGGAAAGTGGTTGATGATGGACATATTGTGATGGATGGAATCTTGCATTATTATGATTAATCCTTCTTGATGATCACTTCATAGCTCAATGAGAAGCTTTTGCCTACATCATATTTGGAACCTTATGGGTTCTACCAAGTCAAATATGAGTGGTCTTCATGTGGAGATCTCCATGAGGTTACACTTCAACATATCATGGAGTGAAAATAAAGTCATCATATTTGGGAGGAAGGTGTTCACCATTGGATGAATACCAAATTGGAGCATGATAGGAGTCACCCACAGTCGGATAGATGGGTTAAGATGATGAGCATGGTGTTGGTGAGCCACTTGCAAATTTATGACATAGGGCAACAAGAGGTATGGATATGTTGTTTACTCTTGAGAGAGTTTGGCCATCACATGACATATCCTATTTCAAAGGGTGTTTTATGGTTTGGGACATTACATGACACTCATATGATATGGAATCAAAGAGTTTGGTTGAATGGGACATTATACAAGTCAATCATCATGATGTTACTCTATGACTTGTATGATGATGAGATGAGGAGGCAAAAAGAGTTAGTGTTTCTTTGGTTACTCTTAGGAGAGTATGGGTTACCTTTCTCCCATACCTTGCATGATGTTTCAGGAATAGATGGTTGCACAATCATGGTGCAAAGGGGCTACTCCATAGCCATTGAGGATCAGAAGATACTTCCACATAGGAAGGATTCTTCCATATATAGCAAAGGGTTGTTGACATTCATGCATGCTTTGGCCTAAATAGGGAAGTTTTTGATGGGAGAAGGCTTTGACCTCCAAAAACTTAAATCTTTTTCTAAGCAGAAGCAGCTGGAAAGGAGGCAACAATACTAGGATAGCAACATTCCGACATGTGACATTGGCATTGGGCATGTCAAACAAGGGAGCTATGAGATGACAGGTGTCTTAGCACAAAGGCCAATAGTGCTGCCACTTGGGAGTATAGATCCATATTGGGAGTCCCAACCATTGATGAAGTGTTCCAAGTATTACTTCACATATCAGGTAATTGATGGGCAAGTAGAAGATATGAGGTATAGAGTGGTGGCTGGAGTCATATACTACCAAGATAGGATCTTCTTGACTAGGAATTCTAAGCTGAAGAATAAGGCTCTACATGCAGCATATAATTCATTCCTTTCGAGTCACCATGGTCTCATGGAGACATATAAAACCATTATGGAGAGATTTTCATGGTAGGGTTCATCCATGGACCTCATCACTAGCTTACTCACAAAACATGGTAAGATTTGTGTCTTTGTACTTATTAATCATCTAACAAAGTATTTGCATTCTCTTGCCATTTATATACAGTGCATTACTCCAAAAGAGGGCAAGCCTCTCTTTGGACTTCATGGTCTTTTTAAGACCAACATCAGTGATGGAGAGAGACATTTATTGTATGGCCTTGGGAAATTATTTTTCTATTCTTGGTATTCTCAGTTGACACACAATCCCATTTACTACTTTCCAGTAGATGAGAAAACATGCACAACTAGCAAGTGGTTGGGAGACAACTTGCCACATTATGTTCAGCGGCAGCAACTAGAAAAACTGCATTGTTTCCACTTGGGGAACTATTGTCACCATCCATCATTTCATTGGAAACTCAGTATATTTCTCATTTGGACTCGATATTTTGATGATGTTCTATTCACTATATGTGGAATGGCCTGGGAAAGAAAGGTTCATAGAACCAAGGAGTGGATCCTTGAGAGTCCATTTTCCTTTTGGCCTCTTGAGGGAAACATTATTGCAGCCCAAAAGCAATAGCAACTCTATATATATCATCAATGGAAAGAGATACAACATGGGATGGACAATTTGGTTTATCATGTTCAGCCATATATCCCATCTATATTGCAAGAGAAAGAGATGGAGGAGTTTTCCTATGAGCCACCATTTTGGAGGGTGTTTCATTTTATCTAGATGACAGACTGAGGATTAGATCTTCTCATGGGGGTGGAGGTACCCAACATTTTTCAGATCTCATGCATCAAGAAGGCCTCTAGATAGCATGTAGTTTCCTACATGTATATCCCACTTCTTCATGATGAGAGCCCTTTGGATTTGTCACCAAAGGCTAACTTTTACACTTGTGAGGAGCAACTAGGGGACAAATTTATTGGAGAGCATCTTGTTCAGTGGAGGAGATTATAAGATGAGGATGGTATAGGAGGAGGAGAGGAGGCTTTGAAGTATCCATCCTTGTAGTTTCTTGAGGACAAGAAACATTTGGGAGGGGAGGAATGTAATATTCCTAATTATCTTTCAGCTAATTGGAATATTAATATTTTCTTTTGATAAAAAGATAGGTGAATAAGTGGGTAGAGAGACACATAAATCTCTTTAGTAGGAATAAAACCACTTCTCATGTGAATCTGGATCATTGTATCAACTGAATAAATCACCTTGAGGTGTGAACAGGGGCCAAAGCATGTGGATAGGGTCAAAGTTTACCAGATCAATAGCGATGTTATGGAGATAGTGGAGAGTCAATGGGGATAGTGCAGTCATAGAGGAGAAGTGTATGCATGAGAGTAGCTTATTTAATGAGTGGGACCTAGGGTGAGGAACTTCACCAAGCATATAAGAAAGAGGATGGAATCCATAGAGGGAATTCATAATATTGATATTGTATTGGTATTTTATGACTTTTTGCACGCTTCATCTCTTTAGCTAAGTCTGTTGTGTTGTTTAGCACAAGGGTGTTTCTGAGTGAAAATCCCACCCTCATCCTCAAGGAACTTCGAGTGCCTACTCAAGAGAGGTTCATAGAGCATAATTTCCACTATCAGGCTTTAGGCCAAGCTTCAGCCTTCATCCACAGCGCAATCTCCTTCAGGATTTTGTTGTTTTGCAGGGTAGCAGCAGTGGAGGGTTAATAGACGCAATTTCTGAGCTTGTTTTCCAGTGGAGGGAGATACCCTTCATCCAGGAGGCTATTGAGGAAGTTCTTAGATCTTTATTACACCATTCAGCATCAGGCCAAGCAGTAACATTCAGCCACAGTGCTGTCTCTTCCAGAAACTGTATAATTTTGGAGTGCAGTTGTAGTGGGAGGTCAAGTACCCAAGTTCTTGACCCTGTTTTCCAGTGAGGGGATTGGCCCTTCATCTAGAAATTTTGTGAGGGATATCACCCTTTTTCACATCATATCAGCCACCTCCCACTAGTTTTCTAGTTGCAGAGCATTACTTAGCCTTAGGGCCACATTTTGTATATTCTGCATTTTGAGTATTTCCGGAAACCTTTTCTGGGTTGTCTTGGAAAAGTGCTAGAAAGCCTAGATCTTTGATCCCAGTATTTTCTAAGCACCATATCAAAAGATGCATGTGTTTACATTTACAGTAGTTGTAAACCCCAACAAAAACCGCATTGTCTTAGCCTCTGAAATTCTTGTATAGAATTTTTTCTTCATATTTTATGTATTGGGTCTCTAGAGGCTTGTTTTGCCTAGCTTTAGTGTCTTTTTCCTCAAAATATTGTATACATTTGCTGCTATAATGTTTAATATGATGGCTATATGATATGCTATCATTTTATGCATTGATGTATCACTCCATTTTCCATTTTATTTTTTATACTCTTTTCTTTTTCATTTTGGAATATTACAAAGATGATGTGATTGATGGTGGATGATATCCATACACTATCCATGAAGTTCCATAAAAGGGGACGTTTTTGCTGCAGCATGGAAGCACGTTCTATGCCACCATTTAGATAGAGGTAATTACTTCAGCCATTTTGTTTTTTTATTAGAGAAAAAGAAATTAAGACATCCTTCCAAACTTTTTTTGACTATGTCAATTCTCTAATTATATTGAGGATGATAAGATGCATTATGAGCTAATTGAGTACCAAAAAAAGAGAATAATTCCATTGAATTTTTTTTAGTGAAAATGGGATTTTTGTCACTCAAAATAATCTTTGGCTTCCATGTATATTTTGAATTGTTTCCATAAATGCAGTAGCAATTGTATTGGATTTAAAAGTATGCAATAATGCACAAAAGTGTGCATACCTGGTAAGCCTATCAGCTATTACCATAATGACACTATTTCCTTTAGACTTGGGTAAACCTATGATAAAATGCATTGAGACCTCCTCCCAATGCTGACTTGGAATGGCTAAATTTTGTAACAGACCTGGGGTCATAATTGTCTCAACTTTATTTTCTTGGAAAACCAAATATTCTACCTCAAAATTCTCAATATCATATTTAAGGCCATCCCAAAAAATCTCCTTCTTGACCCTGTGGTAAGTTATTAAAAATATTGAGTTCCCTCCTAAGGGGGAGGTGTGACATTACAAAACAATATTTTGTTTGCATTGGAGATTCTTAGAAATATATAAGCAATCTTTGTACCATAATAAATCATTTTTCTAAGTAAATGTATCAAATGTACTAGGATCTTGTTGCAACTTTTGAGTGTGTTTCCACGCCTCTTCTGCATTCTTCCATTCATCCCTCGCTTCGGTTATCTAAATTGGATGGATAATAGAAATGGCAGGAAAAAATTCTTACACATCCTCATCCTTTCTTGAGAGTGCATTTGCAACAACATTTTGCTTCTCTTTTTTCTAGATGATTTCAAAGTCATAACCCAACATATTTTTTATTCATTTTTTTTGGTCTTTTGAATATAATATGTGTTCCAAAAAGTATTTAAGAAAATAATGATTTGTTTTTACCTTGAATTATATTCCCATTAGGTAAGGCCATCATTTATTTAGTTCATGTACTATTTCCAACATTTCCTTCTCATAAATAGGTTTGTGTAAATATTTTCCTTTAATTGGACGAATTTCAAAACAAACGGGTCTTCCTTATTGCATTGAAACAATACCAATTCCATTTCCCAAGGCACTAAATTCCAAAATAAGAGTTTTTGTGAAGTATAGTGTAGCTAAAACCAATGCTTGGCACATTTCCTCTTTAATATGTTCAAAAACCTTAGTTTCTCTTGCAGTCCAAGAAAATGCATCTTTATTCAGTAATGTTTTTATAAGTTCTATTCTCCCATAATTATTAGCAAACTTGCGATAAAAGCTCATCAACCAAAGAAATCCTTGAATATGATTTATGGTTGTGGGGATTTTTGATTCTTTACTGACTTTTACTTGGTTAGGGTATACCTTAACACCCCCATGAGATACTATATGACCCAAATGCCCCACCTCCTATACTCCACAAAAACATTTGTTGGTTTTTGCATATAATTGTTTATCCTCCAATAGTTTGAGTACCCTTTCAACATGTTGAACTTGATCCCTCCAAGTCTTGTTTTAGATTAGTATATCATCAAAAAATATTGACACAAATTTTCTAAGGAAGGGTTTGAAAATGGAATTCATCAAACCTTGAAATTTCGAAGGTGAATTAGTAAGGCCAAAAGGCATCACGAAAAATTCATAATGACCCTCATAAGTTTTGAATGTTGTTTTCAGAATTTATTTAGTCTTCATTCTATTTTGAAGATATCTTGAACAAATATATAGCTTGGTGAAGTAAATTTCTAATGGTTTATTCATCCAAAAATTGATCAATGATATTAATGAGAAATTTATCTGTAATTGTGAACTTGTTGAGCTCCTTATAATCTAGAAACACACACCATGATCCATCCTTCTTTTGCATCAATATTACTGGACCGGAGAAATAAATTTTACTAGGTTGAATTATACCGGCCTCTAGCATTTCTACAACCATACATTCAATTTTGGTCTTTTGGGAATAGAGATATATGGAACGGCTAATGTTTGGAGGAACACTTCCTTGAATCAAATGAATAGCATGATCATGATCATGAATAGGTGGGAGGCCTTTGGGAGTCTCAAATACCTTCGAATGAGTGTCCAATATGTTTTGGAGATTTGGAGAAATAGACAATTTTGATGCTTTAATATCTAGTGAGAATAACTGTGCAATTACACCTCATTGTTGTTTCTTCAGAATATGTTTCATGCCATTAAAGATAATTATCGTTCTTGACTTCTCTTCGATACCGCTTAATTCAAATTCCTTTCCTTCCAAAATTTTTTTTAAGAAAATGTATTGAAAAATAAAATTCGTTGTCCCCAAATATTGTAACCATTGGACTCCTAATACAACATTAGCACCAACCGATGGAATATTCAACACATGTTGCTCCATGGTGTAATAATCCAAAATATGAAGAGAAAAAATATGGAACATAAAACTAGAAATAGTAGTGAATATAAACACATTAAACATGTGAAAATGTAAGAACCATCTTATTATGAATATCAGTCGAAAATAGGTACTATATCTTGAGGAGAAAATCATTCAAGCAAGGAAAACAATCCTCCAATGAAAAAACAGCCTTAATCATGAAATGTTGCTGCTATACAAAATCATGGATGACCAATACAGCGGAATCCTAGTGGGTATAACTGTCACTGGAAAATAAAATGATGTAGATCTCCTCATATATGGCTCAAAAAGTGTCAGGAATATAAATCTAGGCTCCCAAGCACATTTCCAAGAGAACCGAGAAACGATTTTCGAAAATACAAAAAATATAAAATGATGAAATGCAGCTGATCTGAATGGAATGTATTAGTTTTGTTGTGATAAGTATCGAAACATTAATTAAAATGTGTGCATAAGGTTCACCGAAGTTTACAGGTTAAAAAAATGGTTTTAACTTAGTTAAACAGATTTTTGTGTGAGGTTAAATCATGTAAATTAGCTTGTATAACAATGTTCAGTAGTAAATGATAGAGAATAAGGCATCACATATGACAATACTCAGAAAATTTATGAAGTAGTTCACCCCTCCTGGGCTACATCTGTTGGTCCAGCTCCCATTGGCATGTCCCTCATATCTTATTGCTCATAAATTGTATGTACATGTGATAAAAAGCCTCAAATGGTTGTTCTCTCTGTAAAAAAAACTTCAAAATTCTTGAAATAGTTAGGAATGACTATTCATTTGCAGAAAAAACAGAATGGACACTCAATACACTGAAAACACCCTAGTGGCCCTAGTGGCTCCTTGACCTTTCCTGAAGCACAACCTACACAATATGACCTTTGATGGCTCTAAATCCTCTTCCAATGTGTTTGGAATGTCGGAATTATCCAAAAATTACTATTCATTCCTAAAAAATGGTGGAAATCTCCAAGAGTTATGACCCAAACAGTAATTTTCCCAATCACTCCTAAGAAGGCTCCTTCAAAATTGGAGGAAATCCAGTTAACACAACTAAAATGGCACTTCCCACCGATTCTGGAGGTTTGCCAGTGGAACTGCCAGATAGACTAGTAATTAAATTAAATGCCAAAAATTATGCATGTGAACATCTGTTGGAGGTTACGGTTGGACTAACCACCAGTTGCGTAAGGTCATGGTTCTGAATGCGTGGATGTATGGTGGGGGGTTGGCCTCCCCAACCCCATAACTTAAAATGCGTAAACCATAAATTTAAGTAGAAATGTATGAGGTTAAGAACCAAACGGTAGGCAGGCTGGTTGGAGCTTTGTGCATGTAGTTCGGTGGTCAGGTGTTCGAACCCGACGAAGGCCAAAAAAATTTACACCACCTTTCAACCTCCGGCCTGGGGCCACATGGAAGCCTCCGAGCTAGCCACATGGCACCCACTCATTGGCCCAAAAACATTAATATAATAAAAAATATTTTTTTTGAAAGTTTTTATGCTAAGTCAATCTTAGTCAAAATGTCATTTTTTTGGAGTTTAGTGGCCTTTTCAAACATTCATAACTTTTTAATACAACCTATGTTTTGCGAACCATTTGCGGTGCCAAAATCACAGTGACGAGATATTTATGTTCTCTCAGGTTGCAAACACTCTCGAGCACTTTCATTTTTTAGCATTTTTTAACAATGGACATGATCTCATGATCACACCTCCCCACTGGGAAGCTTTTGGACCCCAAAATATCTCTGGACTACTGAACATGAAGATGAGGAAACTGTGTCCCCACTATTCCAATATTAATCCACATAAATTTCCCTAATTTCATTAATTGGAGCTTTTCATGTAACAACAAATTTTTCCTTAATTCCATTGACCAACCATTGTTGTTTTTGACATTGTCATGCTGCACATTTACTGAACTTGCAGAACAAAAACTTAACTTTTTGGTAAACATTATGTTTCTACTTTGGTCTATAATCAAAGGAAACTTAAAATTACCCTCACCCTCCATCCTGTCCTTATGGTGATTTTTTCCTGATTTAGCCTTGAACTTGTGTTTATTCCTGACCAAGTTTCTTCACCATTGTACCATGCCTTTCTAAAACCATCACTGAAAATTTTTGAATCCTGTGCCTCCATTTCTAAGTTTCTTTTCTCTCTCTTGTACCATTGCAACTTCTTGCACTGTCACTTTTTTTCAGCTCCGTTCGACACCAAATTCGACTATTGCAACTGTTTGTCATCTTCTTTCAAAGACAACCCGCTTTCAAACTGAAACAAATCATTATATTCATCATTATTTGCATGAAAATGATTATGTAAAACTTCTCTTCTCTTAATCGTAATCAATGTCAAGTTTTGGCTTTCATTGATGAGCCTCTTCATCTACCTTGCATTAACTAAATAAGTGTCTAGTTTTTTTTTATGAGCTCTCACAATGTACTCCTTTCCATCTTTGAATAAATGGTATTTTTTCTCATGGAAATGGAAGGTAGCTTTCCTTTCATACAAGTAAGGACTGCTCAACACCATACCTGTTATATCAAGAAGAACAACATTAATTCAACTGTTTCAATGAAATGTGCAGTTATTGCAAAGCACAACATGCACTTCTTTGAAACCTATAAATTTGCATCCTTACAAATCCAACCAGGTGGATATGGTTTTAGCTATGGAATGGTCTCAAGATTAATTTTCTTGACTAAGTCTTCAGAGATTAAATTTTCTTGCGACCCACTATCAAAGAATGTGTCAAAATTGGTATGTTTGGAAATGATCCTCACATAAACAGTTCAATTCTCTTTTCTTCACTTGGAGCTTCTATGTGGCAGTTAGAAATACTAGAACTGGGTTTAGTTTCATTCTCTTTCCCCTTTATGTTCTTTATTCCCATAGATATTATTTGTGTTTCATCTCATGAATCTGACCCTAGGTCTTATTCAACTATTGCAACTCTCTTGCCTTTCTCCATGGCTTTCTCTTTGGCTTTAAAACTTTCTGGTTTAATCTCTGGATGAAGTTTCCAACAATGGTCCTCATCATGGCTAGTTTTGGAACATTGTTTGCAAAATAATTTTCCCTTCTCTTTTTTAGTATTTGCATTTCGTTTTTTCTACCATTTTCCTTTAAACTCACTTTCCTCATTCACATCTAAGTTTTGTTTTCCCCTTGCCTCTAAATGTATGGCTTGAACACAAACCTCATCTAGGCTTGTAGGGTTAAACATGAGAATTGTATGTCTTAGGTAGGTATGTAAACGTCCTATATACTTGAGCAAAGTGTCTTGGCTATGAAAATATACTCCTAGTAAAAGAGCTCTTCTTCTAAATTCTTGAGTATACACTTGTACATTTTTTCGTTTCAATTATTTAAAATTTTTCCAGTCCATTATGGCTTTCTGCATGTGAGCTAATGGATAAAACTGTTGTTTTATTGCAGAAATGAGATCAGTCCATGATAAAACAATATTACCATATTTCTTGATCTTATCCTTTGTTTTGGCTTCCCACAAAACAAGAGTTGCACCTTCCATTCTCAATGAAGCTAGTTGGATTTTGGTGTCATCGTCATGAAAATTTTGAATTCTCAAATACACCCCTAATTGCCTAATCCAAATATATATCTTTTTTTCATTAACTTCACCATCAAAAATTGGCAGTTCAAACTTAACATCAAGTTTTAGAAATGGATTAGGAAGTGTTCTTTGACTTGCATGGCTGATGTACTGAAGATGAAGTAGAGGATGATGAAGATGACGATGAGGATGATGATGGTGAATTTCCACTATCTCCATTTCCTCCATTTCCCTTCTTTTATTTATCTTCATCATTGTGGCCTCCTGACGATCCTTTCCCTTCCTTGTGAAGTTTGTATCCTTCTCCTAGTATTTCATTCCTTTCTTGATAAAGGACTCTCACCATTTCAGTTAACTCAAGAAATGCTTTTCAAAACACTCTTTCTTCCTCCTTGGGATTAACTTCTTCATGGATGTATTCCTCCCTTGAAGTCATTCATATGGATTCTTCTGCTTCTCTCTGAGGTGAAACTGAAGGTGGAGATAATGGCACTCTTTCCCTCCTTGGCTAAGGATTACTTTGAACTTTCACCAATTAACTTTCTCCTCTCTTAAGCTTCAGCCTATTAAGCATTAAAACTCTTGAAAAATATTAAACAAATATTTTCACAACGATTAAACAAATAAAATAATCTAGCTTAACTCAAGCTCTGATACCAACTTGATATGAATGGAATGTATTAGTTTTTTTGTGCTGAGTATCCAAATAATAATTAAAATGTGTGCATAAGGTTCATTGAAGTTTGCAGGTTAAACAATGGTTTTAAATTAGTTAAACAGATTTCTATGTGAGGTTAAATCATGTGAATTAGCTTGTATAAAACTATTCATCATTAAATGACAGAGAATAAAGCATCACATATGACAATACTCAGCAAATTGATGAAGCATTTCACCCCTCCTGGGCTACATTTGTTGGTCCAGCTCCCAATGGCATGTCCCTCATATCTTATTTATCAAAAATGGTAAGTGCATGTGATAAAAATCCTGAAATTTCTATTCTCTCTGTATAAATAGATTCATAATGCTTGAATTAGTTAGCAATGACTATTCATTTGGAGAAAACAGACAACGGATGCTCAATACAATGAAAACACCCTAGTCGCCCTAGTGGCTCCTTGACCTCTCTTGAAGAAAAAACTACACAATATGACCTTTTATGGCTCTGAAACCTCTACCAATGTGTTCAAAATGTCAAAATTATCCAAAAATGACTATTCATTCCTAAAAAATCGTCGAAGTCTCAAAGAGTTATGACTCAAACAATAATTTTCCCAATCACTCCTAAGAAATCTCATCCAAAACTAGAGGAACTCCAGTTAACCCAACTAAAATGGCACTTCCTGCTGATTCTGGAGGTCTGCCAGTGGAACCGTCGGGTAGACTGGAAGTTAAATTAAATTCCGAAAATTCTACATGTGAACGTCCACCGGAGGTGATGGTCGGACTAACCACCGGTTGCATAAGGTCCTGGTTCTGAATGTATGGATGTATGGTGGGGGGCTGGCCTCCCCAACCCCCATAATTAAAATTTGTAAACCATAAATTGAAGAGGATGTTTATGAGGTTAAGAGCCAAATGGTAGGTGGGCTGGTTTGAGCTTTGTGTGTGCAGTCTGGTGGTTAGGTGTTCGAACCCGACGGAGACCAAAAACATTTTACACCACTTTTCGACCTCCGACCTGGGGTCACATGGCAGCCTCTGGGCTGGCCAGGTGGCACCCGCTCATTGGCCCGAAAACATTGATATGATAAAATATATTTTTGAAAAAATATTTTTTTTTGAAAAATTTTATGCTAAGTCAAACTTAGTCAAAATGTTATTTTTTGGAGTTTACTGGGATTTTCAAACCTTCATAACTTCTTCATAAGACCTCTATTTTTTGAACTGTTTGTAGCACTAGAATCATAATGATGATATCGTTTCATTCGCTCAGGTTGCAAAAACTTTTGACCACTTTCATTTTTAAGGATTTTTGAACAATGGATATGATCTCCTGATTAGCAGCCCTAGGGATGAGTAAGCTCTGCAACTAGATTACTGATAGGACGTGGTAATATAATGTAGAAATAAATGTAACTCCTCCAATAGATCTCTTGGATGAAGGGCCGCTCCCTTCACTAAAAATCTAGCTCATCAAATGGGGCACTGAGCCTTCCACTGCAACTGCACAATAAAAAAACACAGTTTATGAGGGAAATTGCATAGTAGGTGATGACAACAGCTTTCCCTGATGCCAAAAGACAAAATGATGCTCAAGGATCCTCCTTTCTAACCTCCCAGGTGAAGGGATGCTCCCTCCACTAGAAAACAAGCTTAGAAACTGATCCTATCAATCATCCGCTATGTCTTCCCTGCAAAACAACACAACCCCGGAGGAGACTGCATTGTGGATAATGGTTGAAGCTTGGCTTGATTTCGTATGGTGGAAATACATCACAATAAACCTCTTATAAGTGGGCACTCAAATCCCCCCGAGGATGAGGGTGGGATTCCCGCTCGGGAACACCCTTGTGCTAAACAACACAACAAACTCCACTAAATAGCTGAAGCATGGAAGAATTCATAAAAGACCAAACATAAGAAATAATTAGAATGCCCTATATGGCTTCCATTCCCTTCCTTATTTCTTTGTGAGCTTCCTCACCTTGGGCCCCACACATTAAAGTCACTACTCTCATGGAGACTTCCTCCCACAAACACCGCACTGTCCCTCATTAACTATCCACTCCCTCCATACCAGTGATGTTGATTTGGTCAAATTTGACTCCATCCACATGCTTCAACCTATATTCACACATGTAGGTGGTTTATCTAGCTAATATGAGTATCCTCATCCAAATTAGAAGTGGTTTTTTTCCTACTAAGAAGATTTATGGGTCTCCCTACCCTCTTATTCATCTATCTAAATGACAAAAGAAAATTTTAATATTCCAACCAGCTGAAAGCTAATTAAGAATATTACATTCCTCCCCTCCCAAATGTTGCTTGTCCTCAAGCAACTGTAAAGGTGAATGCTGCAAAACTTCTCCTCCTCCCCTTGTGGTACCCACATATGATAAGATAACTAACTGAACCAAGTGTCCTCCAATCATTCTACCCCTTAGCTGCTCCTCCCAAGTGTTCAAGTTAGCCAAATGGCTCACATCATAAGGAAGTAAGAGATCTATGGTAGTAACCACATACTATCGAATGTTCTCATTGAAGCTTGGGGCATAAGAAGTGTTGGAGATCTCACTCCCAATGAACAGTCCCAAACCATGTGCCTTACCTCCAACCATGCCAACAATAATGATAAAAACATCATCAACATATGGGATCAAAATAAAAGATACATTAACTGCCATATTAAATACCAGAGGATGATAAGGGTCCCTCAAGGGGAGCCAACATAGTTCTGCTCCTTGCTGCCTCAAAACATGATGTGATAAGTTGGTTTCAAACCACTTTCTTGTTGCCACTATCCTCTCACATGCCTGGAATTAGTAGAGGGAATTTGGTGTCAACTGAGCACACCCTTAATAAGTTATAATTTCCCCAAATCCTCCTAGGGAGTGGCCATTACCATCACTGATTATGGCCCCAAGTACACCATGAAGTATAAATAAAGGATTTCCTCTTTATGGAGCAATGTACTGTAAATGAATGGAAAACTAATTCAAGTACTTGGTTATTTATTTATTATGCACAAAAACACAATCCTTACCACATACCTTTGGCAAGCTGGTGAAGAGGTTCATATATGAGCCTTCACACATCTCTATCGGAAAGGGGAGTGGATATGAAAACCTTGCAAGGTGCTTGTTTTCCTCCTCAATATTCAAACAAACCATACACTTCCTGATATGTTGGTGCACATCCTCTTTGAGACCCTCCCAAGAGAATACCTCCTTAATGGTTTGATATTCCCCCATGAAATCTGTGTGACCGGAAAGGAGTGCTTCATGTGCTGCATGTAGAATCTTCTTCTTGAGCTTAGAGTCTCTAGCCAAGAATATCCTATTATGATAATAGATTAATCGATCCACCACTATATACTTCTCATCTACCACCTGTCCATCAAGCACTTCACATGTGAAGTGATCCTTGGAATATTCCACCAACAGCTGGGATTTCCTATAAGGTTCTATACCCAACAATGACAACATTGTTGGTATTTGTGGAAAAGCACCTGTCATTTTACTGCCCTCCTCTTTGACATGATTAATGCCAAAGTCAAATTCCAGAATATTGTTATCCTCCCTCCTTTGTAGTTGCTCCTGCTCAAGTAGGGGTTGAATTTTATGGAGTTTAACCCTCACTTGGAAGCTATCACCCACCAAAAACCTTTTGAGTTTGGCCAATGTATGCATGAGTTCCAAAAACCCTCTTCCATATATGGAATATTCCTCCCTATGTGGAAGCATATTCTAGTTCTCAAAGGCCATGGAGTAGCCCCTTTGCACCATTGATCAGGTGATCATGTCCTAAGTGAAGAAAATGCTCAAATTTGGAACTTCTCAGAATTGGTTGAAACTAGAATGAATGGATAGGCCTTGTCAATATAATCCTGATGCCATTAATGGCACTCAAATCTGACATTGTATGTGAAAGTTATTCAAGTTTGAAAATTCAAAATTTCCTTTAAAAGACCAGTTTGACCAGGGTTGACTTTTATTAAAAAATATTAAAAAAATAATATTCCACAGAATATTTTGGGAATATTCCTTCAACACCTTATCATGGCTCGACACTTGTCATTTGCGGATTGGAGGATTTTTATGACTTTGTTTTGGGCCAATCAGCATCTGCCACGTGGCAGGCTCGGAGGCCACCACGTGGCCCCAAGACTGGATGAAATCACAATTGTAAATTTTTTTTGGCACCTAATCAGATTCGCCCCTTGGTCGAGTGGCCGCCAGCCCACAGGCCCAACCGGCCCGCCCGCACTATGGTTCTTAACCTACCAAGGTCACATTGCTTATATAAAGTTTAATTAAGGTTTGGTTGGAGTGGAAAGGGGGCCAACCCCCTATACATGGGACCACAGGCTTGGAACCTCAAGCCTAGCACCAGCAGGTAATGCATAACCACTGACAGTTGCAGTTAAAACAATGTGTTCACATGGATTAAGGCGGAGGTTACATGAAGTTTAACGCCATAGTTTTTAAACCGTTACGTCAACGGTTAAGTCGACGGGTTGGGCGGTGGTCCATGTGACCCTGCCCACCTAATAATAAATGTTAAAACTAATGGTTCTGATATATTGGGTGGAGTCCACCTTTTTAGGTGCCAGTTCCATAGTTAGTGGGCTTATCTACAGTTACTCCAGAGTTGGTGGAGTTTTTTTAGGGTAGATTGGACAAAACTTCTGTTGGTCATAACTTTCACATTACTGAACCTTTTCGAGTGAATTTTTTTATTATTTAGGATACTCTCAACATTATGGAGCCATTAGAACAAGTTTCAGATCCATCATAAGTGTCTTTCAGCCATTTTTACTTCAGATAAACTTGGGGAGCCATCAGGGCCTTGAGGGAAATGGAGCTGCATTAGACTACACTTCACTGTTTTAGGTGAAATCAGAGTCATTCTTAGCTTCTTTCTGTGTTTTGAATTCATTTTCACAGCTATTTTGGTCTTTTTAGGCCTTTTTCTCACTTTATTACCTATTTGAGCATCATAATATATCTAGGACATGCCCATTGGGAGCCTTGGACTCGGCAGATGTAGCCTAGGAGTGGTGAACTACCTCATCATGTTGCTGTGTATTTGTGCTGAATTTATTCTACTGAATTATTCAGATTAAAGTTGTTAAACAATAAATTAAAACAACACTCCCTCACACCAAAATTCATAAACAATTATCAAAAACACTTTGTTTCAGTTGCAAGACTATCCAAACACTTTGCACACTTAATTTAATGGAAATGAATACTTTGAACAACAAGACAAATACTTTCATTTTCAAATAAGTTGGTATCAAAGCTCAGGGTTAGAGCCTTAGAAGCTAGATTTTTTACACATCATTTGTTTTGTGCAAATATTAAGTCATTTGTTTGCAAGTTTTGATGCTTACTAGGCTAAAACTCAAGAGAGGTGAAGGAAACTTGGTTAGTGCACAAACTAATCCACAACCAACAAGGGTGAGAGAAGCACCTCCAAGAGCCCTAGAAATAGCTTCAAGCATGTCTTCAAGAGAAGGAGAAGGTCCTGAAGAGATGGATCCCAAGGAAGAAGAACAAGTATTCCGGAAAACTTTCTTGTATATGACTGAAATGGTAAAGATCCTCTATCAAGAAAGAAATGATAGGATTTCTGGAGAAGGGTCTAAAAGCCAAAAAGAAGGAGAGGGTTCCTCGGGAGGAAAGAAGAGTAATGATCAGTATAAGAAAGGACATGGAGGAAATGGTGATCCACCATCTCCATCTTCATTCTCTTCCTCTACATCGTCTTCCTCAACTTCGGTAAATCAATCTCATAAGTCGAAAACCACTGGTAAAAATCCTTTTTTAAAGCTTGATGTCAAATTTGAATTGCCCATGTTTAACGGTGAAGTCAATGCAGAGAAACTAGACAATTGGATCAGACAATTGGAATTTTATTTAAGGATTGAAATCCTTCATGATGACGACACCAAGATAAAACTAGCCTCTCTAAGAATGGGTGGAGCATCATTGGTATGGTGGGAAGCCAAGAACAAGGATGAAATCAAGAAACATGGTAAGATTAATTTATCATGGACTGAATTTATTACTGCAATCAAGAAGAAATTTTATCCTTTAGCTCATCTACAAAAGGCTATAATGAATTGGAAAATCTTTAGACAGCTTAAGGGACAGAATGTGCGAGACTATACCTAGGAATTTAGGAGAAGAGCGCTCTTATTAGGGGTATACTTACAAAGTCAAGATACTTTGCTGAAATATATAGGTGATTTGCACATTTACCTTAAACATACTATCCTTATGTTTAATCCTACTATTCTAGATGAAGTTTGTGTACAAGCTATGCATCTAGAGGCTAGAGGGAAAAACACTTTTGATGAGGGTAGAAACAAGCCTTTAAAAGGGAAGAAAAAAGATAAAACCTTTAAGGGAAAACGAAAAAAGAATGCATCTATCAAACAAGAGGGTGAAAAATTCATTTGTAAACATTGTTCAAGAGAGGGCCATGAAGAGAAAAAATGTTGGAAACTACATCCTGAAAAAAGAAATCAGTTTAACAAAAACAAGGGAAAGAAGAAAATTGGAGCTACTACAACTACACCTCAAGATTTAGGTGATGATTTAGGGGATGAAACCAAAATTGCAGCCATGGGTTTGAAAAGTATGAAGGCAAAGGAAACTAAAACTAAAGCAAGCACTAGTTCTTCAAACTGTCATGTACAAGCTCCCAATGAGGAAGAAATAATTGAATTGTTCCATGTGAGGGTAGTCTCAAAACATACTAAAATTAACACACTGTTTGATAGTGGGTCACAAGAAAATCACATCTCAGAAGACTTGGTCAAACAGCTAAAACTTGAGACCATTCCACAACCAAATCCTTATCCACTTGGGTGTAGGGAAAATTTTATGGAAAATTATCTTGAAGTTTAAAAATTTAGCGAATCTCACCAGTCCCTAATATGCAAACTATAAAAAATTTATTGATGTATTTGTAAAATTAGTAAAATTTATAATGATATATATATATTGTCTATATAATGTTGGCGATTTTTAATGTAAAATAATTTTATATTGTAAAATTTAGGCGAATATTTTTTAAAAAAATGGAAATTGGCGAATCTTTTTTTTGGAAAAACCATGGAAAATTAGCCCACCTGCGAATATTAGCCCCTAAAATTTTCCATGCTTGGGTGGATATGCAAGGATGCAAACTTACAAGTCTCAAGAAAGTGCATATTGCGATTCTCCGTAATTGCACACTTTATTGACATAGTTGAACTTGATGTGGTGTCGCTTGATATATCAGGAATTGTTTTGGGAAGTCCTTACTTATTTGAAAGGAAAGTGATCTTCCATCACCATGAAAATAAATATCATCTCTTTAAATATGGCATGGAGTTCATTTTCATAGCACATCGCAAGAAGACAAATATAGCGATGGTAAATGCGGGACAGTTAAAAAGGCTAGTAAATTCTAGTAAGCGTTTTGTACTTCTTATGGTTAAGCCCAAGGTTGATATGAATCATGAATCTTTTGAAAATTGTCATTCCAAGCTTAAATCAGATTTATATGATGTATTTGATGCACATCATGATATGTTTCAGTAACCGACAGGTTGACCTCCTAAAAGGGAGATTCAGAATGAGATCCATTTACATCAACATTGTCCTCTTCCTAATATCGGCATGTACCACTTGTCTATCATGGAGAATGCTGAAATTAAGAGGCAAATTAAAGACTTGTTGGACAAAGGATTCATAATACCAAGCACTTCGCCATGTGCGTCACCGATAGTGTTGATTCCAAAGAAAGATGGAACTTGGCGCATGTGTGCGGACTTCAGGGCATTGAACAAAATAACGGTAAAGAATTGTTACCCACTTCCAAGGATAGATTATTTGTTGGATCAGCTGAAATATGCTAGATATTTCACTAAGTTAGACTTACGTAGTGGTAATCATCAAGTTATAATTAAATAAAGTGACATTTGGAAGACAACATTTAAAACCAAACAGGGACTTTTTGAGTGGCTTGTTATGTCGTTTGGCTTATGAAATGCACTTGCAACTTTCATGCGGGTAATGGATGATGTCTTATGTCATTTTCTTGATGATTTCATTATTTTCTACTTAGATGACATCTTAATTTTCAGCAAGACTAGAGAAGAGCATGTCATGCATGTTAAGAAAGTACTTGATATTTTGAAGAAAAATCAGTTATTTCTTAAAATGTCAAAGTGTGAATTTGGAAAGACTTCTTTGGTTTATTTGGGACACATAGTAGGAGGAGGCACTTTGAGAATTGATCCTTCCAAAGTAGAAGCCATTGTGAATTGGCCTACTCCCAAATCCATTACAGAGGTAAGAAATGTTTTGGGTGCAACTCAGTATTGGAGGAAGTTTATTTCTAACTTCTCTGCCATAGTAGCTCCTATGCATGCAGTGACTAGTGTGAAGCGTGATTTCCAATGGGGAGGCAAGAAACAGAAAGTTTTTGAATCTTTGAAAGAGAAGATAAGTTCAGCTCCATTCCTTGCATTGCCAGACTTGAGACAGCCATTCGAGATTCAGACAGATGCTAGTGATTACGCCATGGGTTTAGTTCTCTTACAGCATGGTAAGCCTGTTGAATTTCATTCTGAGACATTTAATGGTGTTTTTGTGAATTATCCTACATATGATAAAGATTTTTATACATTGGTACAAAGTGTCAAAAAATGGAAACACTATTTGATGTGAAAAGAAACAATTGTTCATACCGACCATCAGCCTTTAGAGTACTTTCAATCACAAAGTAAATTGCAACAGTCATGACATTTCATATGGATGGGCTTCCTACAACAATTTCACTTGGTAATAAGGTACAAGAAAGTTATTTACAATAAGGTTTCTGATATGCTTTCAAGGCCTATTATTTGTGCTAATACTTTGCTTAAGAATTATTCTATTGTACATGAGAGCTACATAGAACAATATGCATCAGATGTTGATTTTAAGGATGTGTATGCTAACTTGAGTGAATGGAATCATGTTGAGGAGAATGATTACCATTTGCATAATAATTTGCTCTTTCATATGGGCAAGTTATGTATACCACAGGGGGAGAGACTAAGCATCATGAGAGAATCTCATTCTTCTCTCATAGCTGGACATTTCGGGGTAAGAAAAACGTTGGCACATTTACAGAGGTATTGTTATTGGCCTCGCATGCTAGATAGTGTTTCACGTTTCATTAGAGGTTGTTCATTATGTGATATAAGAAAGCCTAGAAATAGGAAGCTTGGTTTATATACGCCATTTCTGATACCTTCTAGACCCTGGGAAAGTGTTTCTATGGATTTTGTTGGAGGGCTACCATTATCTAGAAAGTAGCATGATTACCTTTATGTAGTAGTTGATCATTTCAGCAAGATGTGTATTCTTATGCCATGTAAGAAAAATATAACTGCTAAACAAACTACTGATTTATATTTTCAACATGTATGGGTTCATTATGGCTTGCCTACTTCTACTGTTAGTGACAGGGATTCTATATTTGTGGGGAATTTTTGGTCCAATTTATGGAAGATGATGGACACGAAGTTGAAGAAGAGTATTTCTCTCCATCTACAAACAGATGGACAAACAGAGGTAGTGAACAGAACCATTGTACATATTTTGAGAGGTTATTGCAGCAAGCATCCCAAGCTTTGGGATGAGCATTTTCATTACATTCAACATACTTACAACCGAGCCAAGCACTCTTCTACAAGTACTTTGACTTTTGAAGCTTGTTTTGGGTATTTTCTTAATTCACCTTTAGATTTCATTCTTGAGAAGGATGTGGCCATTGATGGTCATAGTGACATTAACAAAGCTCACATGTTCATTGAAATAATTAAGCTCATACAT
Organism: Pinus albicaulis; assembly: GCA_034641835.2. Lineage (NCBI taxonomy): Eukaryota > Viridiplantae > Streptophyta > Pinopsida > Pinales > Pinaceae > Pinus > Pinus albicaulis. The sequence continues at coordinate 28,054 of JAXQQM020084834.1, forward strand.
CGGCAAGTTCAAGAACAGCTTGAAAAAATTCAAGGCAAGTACAAGGAGAGGCATGATAAGCACAAAATTGATCATAAGTTTCAAAAAGGGGATGAGGTATGGTTTCATATTAGTAAGGAAATAATGCAAGGAGAAGGTAAAAAGTTGAAGCCTATTCGTTATGTTCCATTCAAGATCCTTAAAAAAAGTTGGAAATAATGCTTTTCAATTAGATTTTCCTTCATACATGCAAATGTATTCCGTTGTGGATGTGGAAAATTTACGTTTGTATGAACCTCCTTTAATTGATGATTATTAAAGTGACATTCAGCTACCATCAATAGAGGATTTCTCACTAGAATTTTTGGATGAGTTGAAAGAGGATGCTATCCTTGACAGAAGGACACGTACTTCAAGGAGGGGAAATGTTGATTATGTTTCGGTTGGTCTTAAAGGCAGAAAATCGAGTAAGGAAAAGTGGATTGATGTGGAAAAGGTGAGGGACCTATACCCTCACCTTCTTATAGGTAATTGAAGGCGTTTTGGGTCCAAAAGCTTCCCAATGGGGAGGTGCGATCAGGTGATCATGTCTTAAGTGAAGAAAATGCTCAAAATTGGAACTGCGCAGAATTGGTTGAAACTAGAATGACTGGATAGGCCTATTCAATACGATCCTGATGCCATGAACATCACTCAAATCTGACACTGTATGTGAAAGTTATTCAAGTTTGAAAATTCATAATTTCCTTCAAAAGACCAGTTTGACCAGGGTTGACTTTGATTAAAAAAATATTAAAAAAGAACATTCCACTGAATATTCAGGGAATATTCCACAAAATATTCCATGGAATATTCCTTCAACAACCTATCATGGCTCGACACTTGGCATTTGCGGATTGGAGGATTTTTATGACTATTTTTTTTGGGCCAATCAGCATCTACCACGTGGCCCCAGGATTGGATGAAATCGTAGTTGTAATTTTTTTTTGGCACCTAACTGGGTTCAACCTTGTGTCAGGTGGCCGCTAGCCCACAGGCCCGACCGGCCCACCCGAACTATGGTTCTTAACCTACCAAGGTCAAATTTATTATATAAAGTTTAATTAAGGTTTGGTTGGAACGGAAAGGGGGCCAGCCCCTAAGGGCCAACCCCCTATACATGGGACCACAAGCTCGAAACCTCAGGCCTAGCACTGGCGGGTAACGCATAACCACCGACGGTTGCAGTTAAAACAATGTGTTCACATGGATTAAGGTGGAGGTTACGTTAAGTTTAATGCCACATTTTTTAAACTGTTACCTCAATGGTTATGTCGGCGGGTTGGGGGTGGTCCATGTGACCCCACCCACCTAAAAATAAATTTTAAAACTAATGGTTTCAAAATATTGGGTAGAGTCTTCCTTTTTAGGTGCCAGTGCCATAGTTAGCAGGCCTATCTGCAGTTACTCCAGAGTTGGTGGAGTTTTTTTAGGGCAGATTGGACAAAAATTCTGTTGGTCATAACTTTCACATTACTGAACCTTTTGGAGTGAATTTTTTTTATTATTTTGGGTATTCTTAGCATTCTAGAGCCATTGGAATAGGTTGTTGAGCCATCATAAGTATATTTCAGCCAATTTTACTTCAAAGAAGCTTGGGGAGCCATTAGGGCCTTGAGGGAAATGGAGCTGAATTGGACTACACTTCACTATTTTAGGTGAAAGAAGAGTCATTATTAGCTTCTTTCTGTGTTATGAATTCATTTTCACAGCTGGTTTGGTCTGTTTAGGCCTTTTTCTCACTGTATTACCAATTTGAGCACCATATTATATCAAGGACATGCCCATTGGGAGCCTTGGACCCGACAGATGTAGCCCACGAGGGGTGAACTGCCTCATCATGTTGTTGTGTGTTTATGGTGAAGTTATTCTGCTATGTTATTCAGATTAAATTTGTTAAACAATAAATTAAAAAAACACTCCCTCACACCAAAATTCATAAACAGTTATCAAAAACACTTTGTTTCACTTGCAAGACTATCCAAACACTTTGCACACTTAATTTAATGGAAATGAATACTTTGAACAGCAAGAAAAATAATTTCATTTTCAGATCAACCATGATGGTGCCATCATCCATCTCTAAAAAATCTCCTCTCAGTGAAAGATTCTTCATGAGAGTTGGTAATACTAATACCGGAAGAATGTCCCTCTCCTCCTTGAGCCTACCAAAGACTCTCTACATTGTGCTAAGTTCAGCCAGGGTCCTCACCTCATCTGAATCTATGAGTGGTGCAGCTTGTTGTGAGAACTCTCTAACCAACTCCTGGTCTGGGGGCCTTCCTGGTGGAATGCCTCCAAATAATACTGCATCATGGGCCAAAGTCAACTGCATTACTAAGTGGATTGTTGTGTCCTTGCTCCCACTATGAAAATCAGGATCTATCTTGTGTGCAGAAGCTATGTGAGGGGGATAAGTGTGCATGCCCCTGAGCACTTGATGCCTACCATTCTTCTTATCAACCCACTCCATCTGCAAGGTCTCCCAATGTGTGGTTTCCTTCCCCAAAGTAATCAACCACTACACACCTAATATCACATTGGTGTCAGGAATATCAACCATAAAGAAGTGATCAGTCAAGGTGTATGTTCCCATGGTGACAGATAATGCTGGAACATACTTAATTCACTCCATGGTTCTAGCTCCTGGAACCAAAACTGAAAATCCCTCAAAATCATCAGTGGGTATTTCTCTCATCTTCTTTAACTGAGCATCAATAAAGTTTTGGGTAGCCCCACTTTCAATCAACGTTGATACTCTCTAATCCTGAATGGTACCTCGGACTCTCAAAGTCAGATACTTTTGTAGTCCCTACAAAGATGCAAGGGCCCCTCCAAATGGATAAAATGCTCGATTCCCACCTCCTGGTGGTGGTGGATTCTCTATTTCTATCATAGTGTTTTTTCCCCTTTCTGGCTCCTCATCTTCCTCCTCCTCAATATCAGAGAATACCTCTATATAGTGTGCCTTCCCTGCTACATATCAATGCCCTGGTGCCCATATTTCTTAGCATGTGAAGCAAAGCTTCCTTCTTCTCAAGTCTTTTCAGACATCATCACTAAGAGGTCCTTTGTTTTGGTTCTCCTTTGAATGGAGAACCTTGTAATGTTCCAAATTTTATGGAACATTAATTTTTGTTAAAGAGATTAATAAAATGGGTAGGGGACCCATTCTTTGCATAATTAGAGAATAAAAATCCTCTAAGTATGAAAGAGGATCTTATTTGGAGCTAGATTTCACACCTCCATGTGTGAAAGGAGGTTTTTGCATACATGCTTGGCCAAGGTTGACCAAGTCAAACTGTGTTGGCCTGAGTTGGAAAGCATAAGTGGAAAACATAGGGAGGGAGTTTCTAGATGAGAGGAAACCCTAATAAGAATTAGGGTCCATGGAGAGAGGCTCACTTGTTTAAAAGAGGAGCAAGGCAGCCATTGAGACTATTTTTTATCATTTTAGATTTGAGTCTTGAAGACTTGTTGCTGCCTCTTGCTTTTCAGCAGAGCTGCACTGCCCTCGGGCACGAGGGAGTCCTGTTGAGGATTTCCTTTCCTTATTTAGTAGCTCATGAAGGATTGCACTCCATTCCCCATATTTAGGCATTCGGGCCATAGCTTTAGCCATCTACATCAACGTAGTTTCTACAGCAGATATTATGCAGTGTTGCTAGGTGTTGCTGGGGAGGTTTCCACACACCATCCAGAGCTAGTTTTAAAGTGGAGAGATGTTCCATCCATTGGGAGATTAGCAAAGGGGGTTTATGAGTAGATCCCATCATATTTGGCATCAGGAAAACCACATTCCATCATTGGCAGCGCAGTCCCTCTCTTAGACAACGTTTTTCTTGGTGCATAATTGTTGTAAGGGATTAACAGATTTTGGAGGGGAAGTATTGGGTGAAAGGATCAGCCTTTCACTCCAGATTTTCATTGGAGAAGGACTCTTCATCTACAACAGCTATTTCATCCTTCTCCATCCATTTCCAGCTCTTGAGTTGCAACATCTACTGCAACTCTGACATTTTATTATTATAGTGTTTATGCATAGATTTCAGCCAATCCTCTTAAAGGATTGTTGTTATGTATTTTCAGGGGTTGAGATCTTGCTCCTCCTTCTTATTTTAGACCATATTGTTATATATTTGTATATTCATTATTTATGCAGTAGTTCCTCTCTATAAACTGCGCAGTCATGGCCTAGGGCTCTATGTATGTAGCTGTATATTTCAAATTCTCATGTACAGGTTTCTTGAGGTTGTTTTGCTTTGCTTGAGTGATCATTTCCTCAAGGATTTGTATAATTATTTGCTACAATTCCATAATATGATGGCCATTTTATATTCTCTAGCATTCCATGTTTATATGATTCACTGCTATTTCCATTAGATGTATTTTTTGTTGTTGTAGCTCTATCTTGAGGCATTCTCAATAGAGTAGTTGGTTCCTAATAGGAAATCTCACATAGATATAGACAGATTCTGTGAAGGGCCAGGTAGCCTCTAGATCTCACCCTCTCTTTACAGGTGACATATCCTAAAAATTGCCCCACAGTCTATCTCTGGAATAGACTTGTGAAATTTCTAAAAAAGGAATATCTAAGATATTCCCAACATTTCAGAAATTTCCCCATTTGGCATATTACAGTGGTATCAAAGCATCGAACTAGCATAGCCTATGAGTTCGATTTCAGAGGAGAATGATGAATAAGATGAGACTGATCTCTTCTAATTTTGAAGAGCCTCCCTGAGGAGGAGGATAAGAAAAGAGGAGAAGAGGAAGGTCCATGCACTTCCTATTCTCTTGAAGACCAGCATGGGAGATGCTTGGATTTCCAGATCTTATGTAGGTACCTAAGTGACTATAAACCCCATTCTGCAACATTCAGAAGAGCTACAACATTCTCACAATTTATTGAGCAGATGGAGGAGAGAAGGCCCTATGGAAAAGGATAAATTAGAGGCAATAGGTTTATATTGTCTATATTTGGTGGGGTTACTTCAAGCTAGAGCTTGGGAGAAGAAGCTGGAGTCATTTTTATTGCTGCATCTAGTGGCAGGGAAAGGAGAAGTGGAGATGGCAGCAGTACACATAGAGGAGGAAACCTTTGTTTGGTGGTTCAAACCTTTGGTCCATTCAAGGGTGAGTTATTTTGCAGTCTTTGCTCAAAGGTTAATCCAAACCTTTGATGGAGAAAGGACAAAGGAAGAGAAGCTCACACCACCATGGGAGGAGGATTGCACCAATGCTGCTATATCTTTGAAGGAGTAGCCTTCAACATCTATGGATGAAGAAGCCATTGGAGGAAAAGCCATTGCAGCCACACAAGAATGTCCGAAGATCCACCAAGGTATGAGCAAATTTCCACATTCTATTTCAGCAAATAATCTTAAGGATGGTGGAATTTCATAAGAAGAGGTCCAAGGATCAATTCACATGGCCACTTTAGGGCCTTATGTTTGCACTACGCTGTGCAAAGGGTTCAAGAAGGAGAGGAACCCTCATCCTCATACATCTTTGATGATTTTCATTCAGCCTTCAAGGTGGGAGTGAAACATTTTGGAGGATGAAGTAAACCATGACACCTCCATGGAGAATCATGAAGTAAATTGTAAAACTGGAGGAAGAGACAACTGCTACCTCATTCGAAGAATCAGCAGCGCTGTTGAACATGGGTGGAGAGGAGACATCACTTCCATCACATTTGGATCCTCATAGATCCAACATAGTCATGGAAGAGAGGCATTTCCTAAGAGGTCTCCATTTCAAACTCTTATGAAATTCAAAGAGCAAAAATTCATGGTAACCCTCATGGGAGGAGTACCCAAAAGAACGGAAGGAGATGGCAGGATACTTTCATCATTGAGCAGCATAGAGTATGGATGCATGATTTTGATGTGATACTCATATCATCCGTTCTGTCTTCGTCACATGAGTTGTATGATGGAAGTATCGGAGGGCAGCAAAATACTTTGTTTCTTTGCTTGGGAGAGCAAGGGCAAAATTCCTCTCATACTTTGCATGATTTTGCCGGAGGAGGAAATGGCATTCTCCCCTTGGGTTTCCATGATAGAGAGGTACTTCCACCTTGGGAGGAGCTTCTTATGTATCGCAGCATTATGAAAAATATCTTTGACAAGAATATGTCAAAGAATGGAGCTTGGTATTGATGAGAGCCTAAGGGTATAGGCCAACATTGTTGTCTCTTTGGAGCAGTGACTTATTGATGAAGTGTGCCTAGCGAAAGTGTGGTGGATCCATAACCCACAGGTCCCAGGATCATTTCATATCTATTACACTTGATGGAAAAAGAGGAGGTGAGATGGATGAGGTAGTTGATACATTACTATGCTACATATTTCTTGACTTGGATCCCAAGCATGAGAAGAAGGATCTTCTTGTAGCATCTAGTTCATTTCTCTTCATGGGAGCATGCCAAACAACCATGGAGGGTTCATTCATGGATCCATACATCATATTAATCTCAACATATGGTAATAAATCTGTTTTTACATTGGCTGATTTGTATACTCTTACCATCATTTTGCAGTGCATGGATCTACAAGAGGGAAAGCTTTTCAGATTGCTCCATGGATCAAAATTGGGCCAATTTGTATGATGGAGATAGCTATCCTTATATGGAATTGGGCAAGTGTTACATTCCATGTATTCTCAGCACTTAGATTCAGCCACTACCATGCATTATCATGTGTAAGAACATACATTTTTATTCATGAGCTGAAACAACTTGCCATGTGATTTTCTAAAGCAGCAGTTTGGAAAACTGCGTTGTCACTTCCAGGAAAAATATTGGAACATCCTTGAAACACATGAAACCTTCATATTTTTTCTCATTATATTTCTGATCATGACTTCCATTGCTGATATGGATCAGATTCTTATAAGAAGCATGATTATGAGAAAGGCACATGAGTTGGATGTGTCTTTGAGTGAGAAAAACTCTCACATTTTCTGCAATGCATGTTCTAAAGGGAACATGAGAGGAGGCATGGCTACAACCACATATTTTCTCATTTGTGGGGAGAGCCATGGGCTTGGTAATTTTATCCATCCATTGTATTTATATGGGAAGGTTTTTGACCTTATGTTTCTGATTCACTCATCTATTTTACTATTCAGTAGTAGAGGTGATATTTTTGTACAATACATGCTATGTTATTTTCTGCAGCTGCAATGCATGAGGTTGCATTATAACCATATGAGGAATTTTTTGCACCTTGCTTCACATGGTATAACCTACAGAAAAAAATTCATGGGGACATTCTATGGTGATCTTGTCCTATTCATCATAGATGACATGTCTTGGGCCAGCTGATTTTTCATTGATGGAGAGGAGATTCTTGGGGAATTACTCTTCACTTTTCCATTTGAGGGAAATATATTTGCAGCCTAGGATCAGCATACACTCCAAAATTGTCATAAATGGGGGATAGGATAGCATGGGGAAAGTTATAGTGCTTGCCATGATCATATTTTCAGCCCACCTTCATTTCCAGAGCTCAAGGTGGAGGGAGATTTTCCATGAACTGTCTTGTTCGGAGGCAATTTATTTTTATGATTGATGGCTTGGGGATGAGAGATTCACATGGGGATTATCAGTCCAATTATATATCAGATCTCATGCCTCAAGGAGGCCCTTGGAAAACTTTTAGTTCCTTCATGGATATTTGTTCCTACATGATAGCTATTTGGGAATGTTCACCCCAAGGCTAGATTGCATTTGTAGGAGGGACAGTTTGGGGACTTGATTGCTGATATGGCATCCTTTTCCTTGAGGATATCATCACATAAGGATGCTACAGGAGGAAGGGAAGAAAAAAACTCAGTTCATCCTTGCAATTGCTTGAGGGCAAGCAATATTTTGAGAGGGGAGGACTGTAATGTTCCAAATTTTATGGAACATTAATTTTTGTTAAAGAGATTAATAAAATGGGTAGGGGACCCATTATTTGCATCATTAGAGAATAAAATTCCTATAAGTATGAAATAGGACCTTATTTGGAGCTTTATTTCACACCTCCGTGTGTGAAAGGAGGTTTTTGCATACATGCTTGGCCAAGGTTGACCAAGTCAAATTGTGTTGGCATGAGTTGGAAAGCACAAGTGGACAATGTAGGGAGGAAGTTTCTAGATGAGAGGAAAACCTAATTCGAAATAGGGTCCATGGAGAGGCTCACTTATTTAGAAGAGGAGCAAGGCAGCCATTGAGACTATCTTTGATCATTTTACATTTGAGTCTTGAAGACTTGTTGCTGCCTCTTGCTGTTCAGCAGAGCTGCAGTGCCCTCGGGCATGAGGGAGTCCTATTGAGGATTTCATATCCTTCTTGAGTAGCTCATGAATGATTGCACTCCATTACCCATATTCAGGAATTCAGGCCATAGCTTCAGCCATCTACATCAGTGCATTTTCTGCAGCAGATATTGTGCAGTGTTGCTGGGTGTTGCTGGGTGTTGCTGGGGAGGTTTCCACACACCATCCGGAGCTATTTTTTCAGTGGAGAGATGTTCCATCCATTGGGAGATCATCAAAGGGAGTTTATGAGCAGATCCCATCATCTTTGGCATCAGGCCAACCACATTCCATCATTGGAATCATAGTCCCTCTCTTAGACAACATTTTTCTTGGTGCATAATTGTTGTGAGGGATTAGCAGATTTTGGAGGGGAAGTCTTGGGTGAAAGGATCAGCCTTTCACTTCAGATTTTCATTGGAGAAGGTCTCTTCATCTACAGTAGATATTTTAGCCTTCTCCATCCATTTGCAACTCTTGAATTGTAGCAGTTACTGCAACTCCGACATTTTTGTATTATAGTGTTTTTGCATAGATTTCAGCCAATCCTCTTAAAGGATTATTGTTATGCATTTTCAGGGGTTGAGATCTTTCTCCCCCTTCTTATTTGAGCCCATATTGTTATATATTTGTATATTCATTATTTATGCAGCATTTCCTCTTTATAAACTGTGCAGCCATGGCCTAGGGCTCTATGTATAAAACTGTATATTTCACATTCTCATGTACAGGTTTCTTGAGGTTGTTGTGCTTTGCTTGAGTGATCATTTCCTCAAGGATTTGTATACTTATTTGCTACAATTCCATAATATGATGGCCATTTTATATTCTCCGGCATTCCATGTGTATATGATTCACTGCTATTTCCATTAGATGTATTTTTTGTTGTTGTAGCTCTATCTTGAGCCATTCTCAATAGAGTAGCTGGTTCCTAATAGGAAATATCACATAACTATAGAAAAAGTCTGTGAAGGGCTAGGTAGCCTCTGGATCTCACCCTCTCTTTAGAGGTGCCATATCCAGAAAATTCCCCCATATTATATCTCTGTAATAGACTTGTGAAATTTTTGAAAGAGGAATATCTAAGATATTCCCAACATCGCAGAAATTTCCCCATTTTGGATATTACAAACCTTCACATATTTCCCTTCTTTCTAGAACGGTGGCCTTGGCTGAAATGGAGTCTTTTCCCTCATAAAAGCATCTTTTAAATCTCTTTCCCTTTCAACAACATATTGAAGAGTAGTTGGTTTAGTAGATTTAACCAACCCACGTAGAGGGTCTGGTAGCCCATCAATAGACATATAAATCCTCCTAGTTGTAGATAAATCAGGAACCATGACATAAAGTTTTAGAAACTCAAAAATAGAGGTCTCTAGATTACCTCACTGCTTGAGCTTGGCTAGCTCAATAAAAGGTGCCTCTAGGTCTCCTCGATCAAACCTCTCTACTAACCTCCAGGTGAACTCTGAATATGCAGTCACATTGGCATGCCCCAATGTAGAAATACCATGAAACCACCAATCATGGGCCTTGCCTTCAAGGAGCAGCACTGCTATTTTGATGGCCTCCATCTCTGGTACTTGGTTCAGCTGGAAGTAGATGTCTATATTCTCCATCGAAGACTTGGCTGTGCACTTCAATGATCCATCAAAACCAGACAAAAAGAATCTACCCATGGTCCATTATAGAACATTGTTCTATATGAATCCTCAACTTCTATTTTTATGTCAGGATCTCATGTTGTCATTGATCTGAAAAAAATACTGAAAGATTAGATAATCTTTGAATCGCTGATATTGAGACTCATACTCTAGGAAATAATCTTCAATAGTTTCTTTTTCTTGGGGTCCTCCATTTCCAACTCCTAAGAATGTAGGCATAGTGGAGAGTTGGGAAACTTGCTACCTCATTGGTTGATCATACCAGTGGTATGAAATTCCAGATCTCTCTCCAAGTAGAAACCCTTTAGGGGATTCCTTATGTCTCTCCTTCCTCATCTCCCTGATTTCTTGGGTAATATTCTGCATGGTTTGAAGAAGAAGCTTTGGAAACTCATTTTCATCCTCCTGTCCTGATATGGGAGTTTTTCCCTTGCCTTCTTTGTTGTTTGTATGATCATATCTCTAGATTCTATTAGGATACCTCTTCTCCCTTTCTGTGAGAGGCTCTCCTTCTTCTAATGACATAATGGCTGAAATATACAGGCTGAGGAAAGATTATGCTCTGATACCACTGTAATATTCCAAAATAGGAAAAGCAACAATATGGAACATAAAATTGGAAATAGCAGTGAATATCAACACATCAAACATGAGACAATGAAAGAGCCATCTTATTATGAATATCAATAGAAAATAAGTATAATATCTTGAGGAGAAAATCACTCAAGCAAGGAAAACAAGCCTCTAATGAAAAAACACCTTCAATGATTAAATGTTGCTACTATACAAAATGTTGGAGGACCAATACAGCATAGTCCTAGTGGGTATAACTGAATCTAGAAAATACATGGATAAAAAGGTGTCAGGAATAGAAATCTAGGCTCCCAAGCACATTTCCAAGACAACCGAGAAAGGGTTTCCGGAAATACACAAAATACAAAAATGATGAAATGCAGCCCTAGGGATGAGTAAGATTTGCAGCTAGATAAATGATAGGAGGTGGTAATATAATGTATAAATGGATAAAAATCCTCCAATAAATCTCTCAGATGAAGTGTTTCTCCCTTCACTGAAAATCTAGCTCACCACATGGGGCACTAAGCCTTCCACTACAACTGCTCAATAAAATAAAGCAGTTTATGAGTGAAATTGTGTTGTAGGTGGTGGAAGAAGCTTGCCCTAATGCCAAAATAAAAAATGATGCTCAAGCATCCTCATTGATAAAGTCCTGGGTGAAGGGCCACTCCCTCCATTGGAAAAGAAGCTTAGAAACTGATCCTATCAATCCTCGACTACTTCTGCCCTGTAAAACAACACAACCCTAGAGGAGACTATGTTATGGAAAATTGATGAAGCTTGGCCTGATTTCAGATGGTGGAACTGAAACTCAATAAACCTCTCCTAAGTGGGCACTCGAAGTCCCTCCAAGATGAGGGTGGGATTCCCGCTCAGGAACACCATTGTGCTAAATAGCACAACAAACTCTACTAAAAAGTTGAAGCATGCAAGAAGTCATAAATGACCAAACATAAGAAATAATCAGAATGCCCTCTACTCCTGTCATTCCCTTCCTTATATGTTTTTTGAGATTCCTCACCTTGGGCCCCACACATTAAAGTCGCTACTCTCATGCAGACTTCTTCCTACTAATACTGTGTTGTCCCTCATTAACTCTCCCCTCCCTCCATACCAACACTATTGATTTGGTCTAACTTCAATCCATCCACATGATTCAACCTCTATTCACACATGAAAGTGATTTATCCAGCTAATATGATGATCCTCATCCACATTAGAATTGGTTTTATTATTACTAAGGAGATTTATGGGTCTCCCTACCCTCCTATTCATCTATCTAAATAACAAAAGCAAAATTTAATATTCCAACTAGCGGAAAGCTAATTACCAATATTACACATGGTTAGCTTGATATTATGGCACTTTCGAGAGAAATTTATATTTCCTCCATTTGCAACCATCACTTGACACTTTGGTGTTGGATATAGGAAGAAATTAAATTGCTTTGAAATCTTACAATGAATACAATTATGGGTACTACCCGAATCAATTAGCATTGTTACCTTTTTATTCTTGATATATCCTTCTATCTTGATATTTTTAGGAGTGGTAATTATTGCCAATGCATTAAAATATATGCTCATATTCATTTCTTCTTTCTTTGGGGTTTTTTCCAGGTGTATATCCTCTTCTTTTTATGTTTCTTTCTCCTTTTCTTATTCCTCTTCACAATCTATGTAAAATAATTTCTTCTCAACACACTTATGACATTTACTATATTTTTTATCACAACTATAACAAATCCCTTTTTCTCCTTTTTCCTCTAATTTTTGTTCAAACCAAGCTACGTTTTCAATTCTTCAAACCAAGCTACGTTTTGGTCACAATTGGCAAAAGAAAATTTAGGGCTTTTATTTCAATAGGGCGATTTCCCTCCAATTTGATTCATTTTCCAATGGAACTGTGGTGAATTTTTAGAGGAGGAGAAGGCCCTAAATCTTGCGATGACTATAGCAGACAAACTGACCGTTGGAATTGAGATCTATCAGTTATAGTTTGGCAGCCTTAACTTACTCTACTTTTTTAGCGGTTTTTTTTTCATATTAGGTACCCAAGGCTAAAGAATAGAACTTTGCTCTTCCTCATGGCCTGCTTGCATTTTCTGGGGCCTGTAATGTGACCTGGCTGGAAATTTCTAGAGGGAAAAACTGCGAGCTTGCAACTGCAAGGGCTGAAAATTGCGAGTTGGTCCAGAGGTGTGTTTTGGCTTGTTTTTTGGCTAAGGATACAGACTTGATGGGTAATGATGTAGTTTATCTTCTCTGAGTTGACAAACATGATGGTTTTGTGAAAGTATGGGGGAGATGAAGATCAATTGGTGAGAGAGGGATTTGGATGCAGTTTGTGTCGAGATGTAGGGGGATCAGGTGGTACGAGGAGAAATTGTGAGGTTCGGGGTTCTCAAGTTGGTTGAGAACCCACTGATGAGGGTAAGGGAGCCCTTGCTGTCTAGGATATTCAGCTAATGGGATCCCAACTAGGAGGTCGTTATGGTTCACGGGCATAGGATCGAGTTGACCATTGAGGAAATTTACTCCTTGAGCAGACACCCACCACTAGGGGTGGTTGCAAATATACATCCAGTATTACCATGTTGGCGGAACCTATCATAGTTTGTGGAGCACCACTATAGACCGGATGCTCGTGCTAAGGGCACGACCATACCGATTGATGATCTAGAGAGGCTAGAGACACGGGCTCTCGTCACAGCAGTACTGTAGATCCTGGACAGCTAGGTGTTCCACCACATCAATGGAGAGCAGATGATGTTGGTTGAGAGTGTTCTGAGTGAGACCTACTATGAGTGGACCCAAATGATGTTGTCATGAGTGAAATGGAAATTTTCCCTATACAAGCGACAAGTGAAACATGATTGTGCTTTTGGTAGAGTTTATGCTCATTCTTCTTTGAGAATATACCCACACTTCAACCTCATGTGAAGATCTAGGATGGGGGCCCATGGGAGCCCAGGATGCGCTGCTAGGGGCAACTGCTATAGAGAGCATGAGGTGGGGGAGTGGGACTGGTGTTTCAACTAGAGTTATTCACACATTGGGATTATATGCCATTGTACATAGACGACTATCCCTACAGTGGTATGATCTTTCACGGGGACCCTGACTTGCCACTTTTGTTGGGTCAAGCATGGGGAACAGATGGTAAGTGAAATTTGATTTATATTGTGGTTCATTTAAATTTTTTAGAATATATACGTGGTACTGATTCGTTAATTTTGGTATGCATATATAGAACTGGTGAAGTTGGCAGGGTATATGGGACGACCCACAGCACATGGGGCTATAGATTCTAGTGGAACCAGAGGATACCAGAGACCTGAATATGAAGCTCTGCTGGAGGATGTCTGACGCAGGTGTGAGATGATGTTAACCAGTATATCAGAGTGTGAATCTCATGATATTGAGGATGATTACATCGAGGAATATATAGGGTTACCCTCTGAGTGGCGAGGTGTCATGCGGCGCATGGCGATGGCCAGAGAGGCAGTCTAGGATCTGCAGGCTGTTGGAGCTTAGCCATTGGCTCGGGACCCTCCAAATAGTGATTATACATAGGGGCATGTGGTGCCTCTATTTCTGATTTTTTAACATGTTATGGTCATGTCGAATTTATTTAGAGTAGTGGACTCCAAAACATTTATGATTTTGTCAATACATAATATGGATATGCATCTTTCTATATATGACGAATATATGGTTCGTGTTAAATGCATGTGATAAGTTCCAATCTAGAATATTATTTGCAATGTTATCTACACAGTGATTCCTAGGCTTTAGGTACATGACTAAATGTAATGGTTTCAAATTCACACACTAAAATATTCACTCGTAAATATCTTCAAAAAATGACATTGTTATTCGAACAATACACACCATTCAATTGCATGACAATAAAAGAAGAATCTAAATGAACATGAATATGAAGGAAGCAATGATCAAGGGAATTGACTAAAAAACCTATCAGTCCATCATATTCGGCGTAGTCATCGGTGGTAGATCCGATGCATATTCCATTAGAGAGGACTAACAAATGCAAGGGCGTAAAAATGGCCCAAGCTGCCAAAGCTAGATTCGAGGATAAGCAACTTGCACCATCGACATAGTCAATATATGACGTGGATGATGGATCCATCTAAAAGGCACCAAAATACAATGAATGAGATGATAATGAAATCTACCTAAGTGCATGACAGAAATAAAACACCCATATCAATGGGAAATTCTATGGGTAAAATTTCTTAAGATAAAGTGCATTGCGAACGTTAGGAGAGAGTTGGCCTTCGAAATCCTCTAGAAGGTATGCCCCCTTGAACAAATCCTTACTAATAATGTAAGGTCCTATCCATAATGAGTTAAAATTCCCATGACCAAGGACATCATGAGCCTGGCGATACACTAGAACAAGATCCCCTTCGTGAAAGGTACAAGGGTGGACTTTTCGGTCATATTGAGCTTTGGTGCACTTCATGGCCGCTTCGATGGTTTGCAAGGAAACACGATGGTATTCAGAAGCATGCTCAAGCATGTTAAGTCTTTGTTCTAAAGGTTGGATGTTAGGGATAAGTTTGACGATTAGGTGAAGGGAGGGGATTTCACACTCAATCAGTGAGGATGCCTCCTCGCCAGAAACAAGGTTGAAAGGAGTAAGCCTGGTGGCGGTTTTAACAGAAGTTCTATAGCCCCAAAAAGTTTGGAAGAGCATAAAGTGCCAATTGGTTTTGTTCTTATTCACTGTTAATTGAAGCATAGTATTGAGGATTTTATTGATCACTTCAACTTGGCCATTGCCTTCAGGATAATAAGACAATGAATATTTGTGCTCGAAGCCCAACAAAGAGGATAACTCACACTATTTCTCATCTTCAAAATGTCAGAAATGGTCAGTGAATAGCTGTTTCTAAACCCCAAATTGAGCGATAACATGGTTAAAGAAAAATATAGTTGTAGTAGCTATCGTGTTATTTAACGTTGGCATAGCCTTAGCCCATTTGGTGAAATCGTCAACCATCACAATGCTATACTTGTTGTTACCAGTAGATGGAGGTCAACACTCTGTTATCACAAAATTTCTTCTGATAGGCTGCTAATCAGAGAATCTCATGTAACTATTTCAAACCAATATTGTGACTGAGGCTTAGCCTCCTCAGTCTGAGAGGGCTCTCTCAAAGGTTAAAGATATTGAATAAAGATGTATATGGCTAACTCTATTTAGGAACTAACTTCCTTATGATGAGTGTAGGTTGAAAATCATATCAGTAAGTAAACATTGGGCTTATGGAGTCAATCATTTCAGTAATTCAGTGAGTTCACTTGACATCGAAGCTAAGGCAGGTCTAAGTTTTTAGTAGTAGGACCCTCATATGAAACAAGAAAATACACAGTCAATTCATCTATAAAGGAAGTTAAAGCATTGCAAGAATGAATGTTGAGTATTATAAATGAAAACCACTACAAATGAGATACATAAAATGGTATAGATAAGATAGATAAGCACTAAAAACTCATTCGGAATCTCAGGTTGATCAAGTAACAAATCTCTATATTGCTGAAATAGTCGATTTACAATAAGTTGCAATTTTGCCAAAAATATCCAACCCTTGAAAAATTTGACTCAATGGCCTTTAATAGACATGTTACATCATGAGATGATCTACCTCTTGGCTAGATTCATCAAATTTTTTCCTAATAACACCTTGCATAACCATAAAACATCAACTTAATGACAAACAAACACATATCCTACTTGACAGTCCTACTCCTAATAGGACTCAAACTACTCCTTATTTCCTTTAAAAACCTTATCTACTAAAGAAATTACATTCTTTAACAGGTATGTTATCACATGTTCAAATTTAGATGATGGAATTCATCACTTTATGGCCACTTAACTGATCTCCTCAAAACTAGGAAACAAAACCCTATTTTTTAGGCAAATAGTCTTCCTCTTCCACGAATACTTTGGCTGTCATTTTATCTTCAATTTGTGGTCCTTGAGTGCTTAATAATTGCTTGTCATGGTCTTTAACCCTTCAATAATATCCATATGTCCAAATATGCTCCAAAACCTGCAAAAAGGGTTGAAATACAACACGCTATGAAAGTAAGGCAGTTTCTTAGCGTACTTTCGTAGCGCTGTAAAACATGCCTTTAACCTAAAAATTCTTGATTCTTTCCTTTGGCATGGTCTTCAACATCATTAAACACATCTCCCACACCAATTCCACCTCTTGATTTTATCCAAAACTAGTTCAAAAAGTCAAAAGAGCAGCTATAGTGGTTTCATAGCGTTTTGCTGCCTTTCAAGCCTTAGCATGCTACGAAACTGCTGAAAAGTGTCGAAAATGCAGTTTTTTGTGTAATTTTGAAAATTGAACCCTATAAGTGCCAAAATCTGGTCTCTAATCATGTGATTAACCTTAAACAACCATAATCCAACTCACCTTATGCTCCTTGAGGCATTTCTTCCTCATTTACAATTGGTTGAGCTATTGGCTCTTCAATCACAGTCATTTTAAGCCCTTTTTCTTTAACTTTTCATGAATCAATTCAAGTTGCTCTTGAAGGTCTTTAACCTGGTCTTTCAACCTTCTACTAGTGGCTTTCAACTATGTGTTCATCCTCCTGACATGTTTGGCCTCTTTCCTTGCTGAAATTTTCCATTTAATGAGTTGTTGTGTGTTTTCCAAAGTCTTCGAGAAAATGTCAACCTGTTCTTCCCAAATTACCTTCATATTTTCAAATTGAGTCTTCTCTACACTGTGTCTCCTTGCCACTTTCAATTTTCTCCAAGGAGCTGCAACTCTATTTTTTCCATCACCTTCTCTTTTCCCTTCTTTGATTTGTTGACTGTATCTTTCTTTGGAGGTGATGATAGGTCAATAACCTCTTAAGATGGCTGAGTTGTATCAGTGGGTGTTTGAACTTCTTTACTGCTCTCTAATAGCTTCCTAGCATGCCTTGTCATAAGTTTTCTTGCTTGGAACATGAAACGTGAATCTTCTCCCTTAAACTCTAATTTCTTTGCATATTTAGCCATCTTTAACTTCTACCCACCTTCCTCTATAAACTCAACTCAGAAAATAGGAGTTTCCTCTATGTCAATGGCATGTAAAATTTCCTCTAGATTTCCCTTAGCTTCTACTCTGTCTTCTACAGCCACTGTCTTCTTTTCCAAAACTAGTGTTTGACTCCTAGTCATCCTTTTGGTTCCTTGTTTACTAACAGTTAGTTTATGTTTTTCAGGTATGACAACCTTTGACTTCTGTTTTGCAGGTGTGACACTTGGTGTATCAAGACTCTGCATTTCCTTTGGCTCCTTCATAATTTGTTCACTTGTTTCTACTCTTGCAGGTTCATTTGGTTCTGGTACCAATGATTCCCTTTGTTCTGCTGCTAATGGTGATGGAATTCTTTTAGGCTTAGGAGCTCTTGGAGTAAGAGCATCTAGCTCAAAACCACTAACAAACAAGAATGAAGAACAATCTCTACCTAACCTTTGATGTTCATCTAAGACTAATAATTTCATTAAACCATGATGAAGTAAAGAAGTCTCACTCCCCTGATACTTTTCTTGGACCTTATCTGCCATTTTTGACAAAATTTTATGGAAATAGAAAGGCATATCAATGGAAGTCTTACCAGTAAAGTGTAGAAGTAATTTGAAATGATATGAATAGAATTTGTGGTACCTCCCTTCACAAGTAAAGTACTTTTAGATGATGAGAAATTTTTTTGAATAGCTTTCTTTTATGTAACTTCTTGGAATAACATTGGTGAGGTCCCTTTCAGTATGCTTAGGCTTCATGAACTCTTTTCATTGCTCCATGTTAAACTTGAAACCTTTGAACCAGTTCTCCTGACCTCTTGGAATCTCTGTAGCAGCAACAATAACCTCTGCTGTGATGGAAAAATTGAGCATTCCCACTTTAGTGTCTGTTCCACTGAAATTAAAAGCAAACTCCTTGGACACCTGTTTATGCCAGGCCTGTAATTTGTCACAAAAATGTAGGCAACCTGCTCTTCTGAAAGTGTCTACTATTGTTGGGTCTTCATAGATCAAATTCATATCTACAGGTTCATATCTCAGGCACTGGCCACCCTTGTTAGTCCTTCTTTTCTCTATCATGGTTTCTCTAAGATTTTCACAGCCTTTCTTGATGATGTTCAGCCTCGCTTGATGAATTTGCAGCCTCGCTTGATGATTTTCAAAGTAAACCTTTGAAAAGAACCAGCCACAGCTTTGGCTTAGTACAATAGCTCTCCAGAGCTCAAATATTACACAAGGAGGTATAAGAAATGAGAATTACTGAATTAGGAAAGGATTTGAAGTTTTAATGTCCTCTCATGACTCAATGATGACTTATACATTACCTAAACTAGCCATGATGATTGCAGACCTGAGCAAGTACCTTGATTTTATCCCTCCATGACTCGAAAAGCATCTAACTTACCATTTCCCAACGATTTTTGACACCTAACAGCTAGACTGATAAGACAGATATGAAACCGCGCTTTTGTAGTGTTCTTAGCATAAATTTGACTATTTTCGCTACAAAACTATCAGTAGTTTCGTAGCGAAAAGTGACTTTTCATAGTGTATTTCACTACGAAACTGTGGTTTCCTGGCTAATTTGACACTTTCGATACAAAAAACCTTGGAAATTGAAAGAATTCAGAAAATGATGAATGATTTGACATGAGGGAGTTTAAAATAAGTGGGTTTAGACCTTAGGGTAAACTTTAAACAATAAAAATTTGATGTTTCCCTTGACCAAGCATAAAAAATGAATCCTACAACTTAAATTTTTTTTGACACATGAACCTAATTGACCTTGTCAAATGATTCTTCATTTTTTGGGTGATAACACATCCAATCCTCATGTGGTTTCTACTTCCGAGATAAATTTCGTTCATTCTTATAAAGGTAAATCTCAGAAGCAACTAGGAAGTAATAAGAAAGGTAAAGGAAAGAATAAGAAATATTTGTCGCTGTAGGATAAACAAACAAGTTAGTCCTCTGATGAGAAAATAAAGCCTCTCTAGCAATGTTTGATTTGTAATGAGGAGCACTTTACTCATGATTTTCCTCATCGCGCAGAAGTGAACTAGTTCCTAAAATCTTCCACTGCACTTGTTGTGTTGACCGAACTGTTTCCCAATCCGAAGACTCACATGGTTTCTTCGGACCTTAATTCCTCTAACATGATTTTAATGCCTTCTTCCACAAATCCTAAATCTGATATTATGGTGGCTACCCGAATTAAGGACTATGGTAATTTGAATCCTTCGAATGGTCAGGATACTGATCAACCTAGTACCAATTCAAAACCATCTCCATCGGGTCCCACTCCACTTATGATTCCTATAGAATTAACCATTTAGCCTCTTAAGGTCATTATACATAAATCTTCTTTCAACCCTCGTGTGAGAGATGCTAAAAATTATAGCATAGTTGAAGAATTGTCTTAGTCTCCTTTAGCTATGTCAACTCTCGAGGTGTTGCAAAATTGTGCTACCCAGAAGAAGGCTTTTCTTTCTGCTATCAGATGTGTTGATCCTTCAAATTCCAACCTAGTCATTTTCAATCATGAGAACTATTCCCCTCAAATTCCAGCTCAATTTTCCTTTATTATACAGGTTGTTTTCCATGATAAGAACATTCCTCGTTCTATTATGAATGAGGGAGCCTCCACCTACATTATTTCTTTATCTTGTTTTCCGTATAAAAAGAGTTTATATGAATAAGAAAAATGAATAGAATCAACACAAGCAGCATGATTTATTTCTAATGATAACAAAAATTAAATCTAACTACTTCCCGGGATCATACCCCTTTATATGATTATAGAGAAATATTTCACAAGCATGAAACAATATAGATCATTTCATATTTAATGAATATAAGTACATGTAAGAAACTAAATCAATTTAATTGATTTAGTTGATGAACAACATTAATCACATAAAAGACTTCTTAGTTTCCCATCTAACAACATATAATTCAATATATTATATCAATAGTAATAAGAACATATATCACTTCAATGCTTATTAGAATGAAACAAGTAGACATAAATAAGTTTTCTATAAATCTCAGAAACATAAAGAAATTAATACATAGATAATAGTACCCGTTGCATCATATCTTTAGACATGAAAAAGATAGCTTCAGGGTTTAGATTTCCAATTAGAAAACTGGTATTCCAACAATAGTGCAAGTTTCAAAAGCAATCTTCTTAAAATTCTAGACCCCTTTCTAAATGCATGAAAGGGGTTTAAATACTAATTAATATTACAAATTTAGAAGACTTGTGAAACAAGTATCTAAAACTATATAACTAAAAAATAGGAAAATAAATTGCATCGATTGGAACAGTCTCATGACTGTTTCCCAGATTCATTCTCTAAATGATCCTTGAGCTGGCATGCTTTCACCATATTTTCGAGCTGGGGGGATGAATTGGTTGCATTCGCATCTACCTCGTGAATACTGCATCCTTTAATGCTGGAAGAAGTTGATTTTCTGCATTGGAGAGACATTTCAACATTAGCCATTGGCTATGTGGTTTAATCAACAAGTACCACTAACTTTCCATATTTGATTTTGTCAAGCTTTGAATGTCAAGAGCTTTTCTTCTAGATGATTCTTGCCAATATTGCCTTAGGAATTTGATATCTAGTAAAGTGTCTTTTGGAGAATCTTGAATTAGGCTGGATTTCAAAAGAGAATATTTTATATATTCATAAATGCTAGAAGATAGATTCTTAGCTCTGATAATAGCTAATTCAGTGCAATATTCCTAAATTAGCATGCAGCTAATGGGAATATTAATTTTTCTCTTAACATCTAGTTAGATGAATAAATGGGTAAGGAGGTCCATAATACTCCTTAATAATGAATAAATCAGTGCCAAATATGAAAAGGCTAAACCTTGGCTTTTAAATCAAGCACCCTTAGGTGTGAAAGGGGCTGTAACATTTTGACTGGGTCAACCTTGACCAAATCTACAGCGCTGTCATGGACGAGTGGCCATCAATAAGGCACAACGTATTTTTAGATGGAGATTCCTTGTGTGAAAGAAGTGATCTCATTGGAAGTGGTTTAGGGTTTGCAAGATCTTGCCTTATGAAAGGAAGGGGATGACAACGTTAGAAGGTTGTTGATGTTTATCATATTTCTGAATATATTTTATGTTTAGACATATATCTTTCTCTTGATATTTAGCTAAGATTGAATGTTGTTTAGCATTAGGTGTTCCTGATCGGGAATCCCACCTCTTCCCATTGAGTAGCTCTTGGGAGAGTTTGTATTGCATTGTTCACTATCTGGCTTAGGGCCAAACTTTTTCTTTCAAATACAGCGCAGATCCTGTTGATGGTTTGGTTGTTTTTGCAAGCTGTAGCAAGTGGAGACTAGATCTCTCAGATCAAGCCTTTTTAGTTCTCCTTTTCAGTGGAGGAGGTTTCCACTTCATTGGGATGACAGTATTGGAGTGATTGAGCATCATTTTCAGATCTTGGCATCAAGCCAACTATTTTTTGATCCCTACAGTGCAGTATACTCCCAGATCTGCATTATTTATGTAGGTGCAGTTGCAGGGTGGTTCAGCACACCATTTGGAGAGTGATTTTGTAAGTGTTTGGGATCTGCCCTTCACTTTGGAGATCTATTGGAGGAGGCTATTCTATTGCCTATATCAGTTTAGCCACACTTTCCAGATCTGTATTTTTCAGTAGATCTGCATTCTTAGATCTCAAATCTACATCTTGTACTTGGTGTTTTTCTGAAAGCCCCAAGGGGGTTCATTAGAGGAGCTTGTAAAGTGCATGGATCTGATATAGATATACATTTTTATGCACTTATTTTCTCTAGATATGATGTGTAATCTACAAATATGTTAGAGCCAATAAAATAACACTGTAAGGCTTTTCCAATCTTTATATATGGTTGCGACACCTCATTTTGAGGGATTTCTTTCATTGGAGGCTTCCTTTTCTTGTTATGCATCTTATGGGTCATTTATTACACATATTTTTCTGTTGTAATAAAAAATGAAAGGTCTCCATATTGGCCTCTTGCTATATAAAATATGATCTGCATTATTTTCCTATCTTTCTGCATTGTATTTATGCACTCCCCATTTGGGAATATTACAGTGGTATCAGAGCATCATCTTGGCACAGCCTATGCATTCTAAAAGCAATATGTCATCTGAAGAAGGAGAGCCTCTCACTGATAGAGAGAGGATATATCAAAAGAGAAGACACAAAAGGTTTGATTATACTGATGAGAAAGAGACAAGGGTAAAACCCCATTATCTGGAGGAATGGAAGGAAAGGATTTCTCAAGACTTCTTCTCCAAACTATGTATGAGCTTAAAAGATAAATCAAGGGAATGAGGAGGGAAAGGCATGAAGATCCCTCAAGAATATTTTCACATGAATAAAGCCCCAGTTCTTCATATTATGTGTGTGAGCATCCAACCATATAATCAGATCTACAACGTTATGCTATGCCCAGATTTACTGCAAGAGAGATGGAGGAAGAAGATGCACCAAAGGAGGAGATTTTGAGTGACTATCTTTAGGAGTATTAATCTCAATATAAGAGGTTCAAGGATCACCTAAAATTCCAAGGTTTTTGTAAGATCAAAGAGGAAAGAAGACCCAGCAATCACAACATAAGCAAAAGAGGTAGATTCTTTCTACCAAATTTTGATGGGTCCTCCACATCCACAGCCAAGGATTGGATAGATCAGCTAGACTCATATTTGCATCTACATCAAGTTTCAGAAAAGGAAGCCCTTAGTAGATAGAAAAGCTACATATTAAAGGTAAAGCTTATGCTTGGTGGTTATTTCAATCCTTTTCATAAAGAAATAAAAATATATCTGCTTATGAAAGATTCACTAAGATATTAGTGAAGAGATTTGATGTAAAACTATCTGAAACATATTTGATTGAGCTATCAAAACATAAACATTCAAAACCTTTGCATGAGTTGGGAATATATATTACACCAACTCCACTTCAGATTTCTATTGAAGGGGATAAAAACTTGTGTGATACCTTTCCAAGGGCAAGATCCCCATTGTACGAAGAACTTTATTCTCAAAAGGAAGACATGGAGATTCCTCCTTCAAGGGAAGACCAAGATCTAGGGTCTCTCATTATTGATGAGGTATCCTCAAATATTGATGAGGAGTAAGAGAAGAAGGAAAGTAACAGCATTGCCACCTTGGGAGGAAAACCATCACCACATGGATATGGGCATGATGTTGTTGCTTCAAGTAGAGGAGCTTTTGCATCTTTGCAAAAA
This sequence comes from Pinus albicaulis, assembly GCA_034641835.2. NCBI lineage: Eukaryota > Viridiplantae > Streptophyta > Pinopsida > Pinales > Pinaceae > Pinus > Pinus albicaulis. Next base: position 51,957 of record JAXQQM020084834.1, read on the forward strand.
TTTCCCAAGGAGAATTTTGTGACAATAGTGATGGGTTGTAACTCCTTGATCAAAAGAGGAGAGGAAAAGGTGGAACAGAAACAAAGGATGGAAAGCATGCACCCTTTTTTATTTCAAGGGGTTTATATATAGAAGAGGAAGACTGATTTATTCAGTGAAGGAAGGGACAAATTAGTCCATTCACCTATACAATCTAATTCAAATTTTGATGTAGGCATTCCACCAAGGATACCCCCTAACTGGAAGATGAATAAATATTTCTCTCAACATGATGCATCATTTATATATTTGGCCAAGGAGGGAGCCTTGGGAGAAGTTAGCACAATGCAGAGGACCTATGATGGATTCAAAGGAGGAGTGAGAAATTTCCTGATTGGGGCATTACCATCTCCCACTCAACTTTTTGCATTGAAAAATGATGATTCGGAAATTTATGATGACATGGACATGGTGTCAAATGGCCACTCCATAACTTTGGAGTAGAAAATGATACTTCCACACATGAGGAATAATTCTGAATATGAAAAGAGGTTAATAACACTGCATGGGAAAAACTATGGAAGTTTTGGAGGAAAGATACCTTACATAAGGATATTGACTTCCATGTACTTAAATCTTGTCTTGGGCAAGATCAGCTGAAAGAGAGGCAGCAAAGGTGGAGTGACAATACTCCAACATGTGGCTTTTCATTGAGCATGTCAAAGAGGAGAGTTATGATATGAGAGATACTTCATTTTAGATTTCTACAACACTGTCATTGTTGGGAAGCCTAGATCCATATTGGGAGTCCCAACTATTGGTGGAATATTCCAAGAACCTCTTCACATGTAAGGTTCTTGATGGGAAAGTGATAGATGGGAGGTATAAAGTGATTTATAGAGTCATTTATTTTCATAATTGGATCTATTTGACTAGAGACTCTAAGCTCAAGGATAAACTACTATATGCAGCCTATGAGATCTTTCTTTCCAATCTAGTTTCATTAGAGCATACCATACTATCTTGGAGGGATTCATGTGGGAAGACTTCAAAGAGGAGATGCACTATCATATGAGGAAGTGCATAAACTTTTTGGAGGGTAAGGAGAAATATAATTCTTGGGAAGAGTTATCATCACCATATCCTTACTCATTCGGTGTGAGAGGGAGCTCATCAATGAGCTACCTCACTGATTTCAACCAAGTGTATGGTAAGGGTTGTATTTATGAACATCATGATATATTTACTATATACTTTCATTTTCTTAACACTCATGTACAGGGAATTTCTCCAAGAGGGGGCACTTTTTCTTATTGGCTTCATGAGCTACTTGGGGCCATGAGCAATGATGGTGTTTACCATTCCATAGAAGATTTTGTGGAGATGATGTATTCTTCATGGTGTGATTCATTAAAACCAACCATTATACACCTTCTCCAATCATGCAAGAAGAATGGGGCAACAAACAAGTGGTGGGAGAAACACTTGTTCCATCATATTCTATGGCAATTAGGAGCAAAACTGTGCTGGTTGCACATGAGGGATCATTGTCCTTCTCCTTTACTACATATGGTAGCTAGCATGACTTTGATTGTGATTCCATATGATGATGATGTTCTTATCTTTATTGGGAACATGATTGGAGTAAAGGCACATTAGGTGGATGTGTCCATGGGGAATGAAATTTCCCACACCTTTTATGCTTCAAGCTTCAAGGGGAGCATGGGAGATGATATGGCCACTACAGTAGATCACTTGTTTCTTTATGAGGTGGGCCATATGATTGTTTGGATCACTTGGAACATGCCTCTCATGTGTATTTGGGAGGAGATTTTCTATGAATTACCAAGCTGGAAGGTGATTCATTTCATTTGGATGATAGCATGGAGATGGGAGTCTCTCATTGGGAATGAAGTCCCCTATGCGTGTCATCACTTCTACCTTAAGGAGGCCATTGAAAAACACGAATATTTCCATATAGACCTTCCATTCTTTCATGATGAGAGTCACTTGGTTTATCCACCAAAGACTAACTTGCACATTTGGGAGGGACCATTGGGAGATATAATTGTTGTAGAATATCTGAAACAATTATGGAGACTATTGGATGTGGAGGCCACAAGAGGAGGAGGGGAGATTTTGTAGTACCCTTGCAGTTTCTTGAGGACAAGAAACATTTGGGAGGGGAATATTGTAATATTCCTAAATTAGCATGCAGCTAATGGGAATATTAATTTTTCTCTTAACATCTAGTTAGATGAATAAATAGGTAAGGAGGTTCATAATACTCCTTAATAATGAATAAATCAATGCCAAATATGAAAAGGCTAAATCTTGGCTGTTAAATCAAGCACCCTTAGGTGTGAAAGGGGCTGTAACATTTTGACTGGGTCAACCTTGACCAAATCTACAGCGCTTTCATGGAGGAGTGGCCATCAATAAGGCACAACGCAGTTTTAGATGGAGATGCCTTGTGTGAAAGAAGTGATCTCATTGGAAGTGGTTTAGGGTTTGCAAGCTCTTGCCTTATAAAAGGAAGGGGATGACAGTGTTAGAAGGTTGTTGATGTTTATCATATTTCTGAATATATTTTATGTTTAGACATATATCTTTCTCTCATTGTTTAGCTGAGATTGAATGTTGTTTAGCATTGGGTGTTCCTGATCGGGAATCCCACCTCTTCCTATTTAGTAGCTCTTGGGAGAGTTTGTATTGCATATTCCACTATTTGTCTTAGGGCCAAGCTTCTTCTTTCAACTATAATGCAGATCTTGTTGAGGGTTTGGTTGTTTTTGCAAGCTGCAGCAAGTGGAGACTAGACACTACAAGGAAAAGACCCTCTAGTGGAGGTTATAAAGGAGGTTTTTAGTGTTATAAAATTGGCCAAAATTGTCATAAAAAAAAAAATTGCTACAACATCCGTTCATGGTTACAGAGGTTTTGGCAGATCTTTTAACAGAAATTCAACATAACTTAAAAAAATGGGCAGTCAAAAGCTATTACGGATTTTTTTTTCATCAGTGCACTAATCTGACTTAAACGCACTAGTGCGTACATATAGAAGGCGCCCCGGGCGGTCGAAGCAAAATGCACTGGGTCGTTAAGGTATAAAACCACACTAGGCATAGTGTTGGTGATACAATGCATGGGGCAGTTCTAATTGGTCTTGGGATTTGTGAAGTGTCCATAGGTCGTATCAACGCAATGGTGCGTAGACGTATAGAAATGCACCGGTGCGCAGTATCACAGAAAGGCATCGAGATTTATAATTGGTATTAGTATTCATGCGGTGCCCATAGGTCGTAAAAATGCACTGGTGCTTATAGACACATAAACGCATCGAGATTTTTAATTGGTATCGATATTTGTGCGATGCCCATATATCGTACAATGGCACCGGTGCATATAGACACATAAACGCACTGGTGTGTCATACTGCACAAACGCAACGATATTTTTAATTGGTTTTGGTGCTTTTTCAGTGCTCATAGTTCATAGAAATGCACCAACGCACTTCTTAATACAAACACACCGGTGTACAGTTACTAGCATGCACCGGTTTTCATTTTGTATTTTTTAGAAACATTGACCTGTGACAGTGCAATTATTGTGATTGTTTTAAATTCATTATTCATCAAAAGTTGACACATCTTATAACAATATTCATATTAATTAAATTCTTATTAATGCATTTGAATGTGATGTTTGGATTAATGTTCGGGCTTCAAAATGTCATACAAATATCACTCATTACCATACATTTTTCACCTATGCTTCCATTATATCACTCATTATTCACCACCATGTCACTTCATTTTCCCTATTGTTCACCATTAATGGGTCTCATTTATATCTTCCAAATATTATTTATTTTTAAGCATTTTTAAGAGAAATTCTTGATTAAATATTAGAAAACAATATATTTTACTTCATATATGGAAATTGGATTGTTTTTGTGACATGTGTAGGTGCCAAGGAAGCTTCCAAGACAAATTTATGTGGCCTTGAATGATCAAATTCGAATTTGATAAGATAAACCTCATGCAGAAGATCATGATCTCATGGAGAAGATCAAGGACAAAAGGGGGTTATGTGTCTATATGGTTGAGAGATGTATGGAACTAAAGAGAGATTAGTGGATCATCATTATGAGTTTGTTACTCATCCCATTGTATAAATACGAGTACAATCTCCTCCATTTGTAAGTTTTTGTAATCTTTGAATTTTGGAGTATGTAATCTTAGAAGCTTAGAGTTGTAATCTTAGAGTTGGTTTGTAATGGAGATTTTGAAATAAAGAATCATACTTTGATTTTGCCTCTACATCTGAGTCTCCTTTGAAGTAGTGTGCTTGTGGAGTTATGGAGGGCCCCCATGGCCTCACTTGCATACTTATTTTAGGTATAATTTAATTTATGTTTTTATTTAATTTTAGCTTTCAAGTTTTTGTTAAATGTTCTAATATTGGAATAGTCTTATTTTAAAGTGTTCTTGTAAGAGAACCGTAAGACCTCATACAATTATTAGATTTAGGTTTGTTTCATTTTAGCTTAGAAGTTTTTGTTAGATGTTCTAATATTGCAGGAGATCCTAAAATTCATGTGTTCTTGTAAGAGAAACTTAGGATCTTGACAAATGTTAGATTTGTGTTTGTTTAATTGTTGGAAGAGATCTTGAAAAATGTGTTCTTGTAAGGGAACTTTAAGATCTCGGACAAATTAGGAATCTTAGTTGTTGGAAGAGATCTTGATGAATGTGTTCTTGTAAGAGAACCAAAAGATCTCAGACAAATTAGAAATATTTCTAGGTCTATATATTTTAGATAAGTACTTCTAAGTTTACCTTCCCGGGTTGACATTAAATGAACTCTGATTGACATCATCAATTGGAAACAAACATTTTGGCGCCGTTGCCGGAGAAGTGCAACTAGAAGGATTTAGTAATTATTTTATGCATTTGTTTTTATGGACTAATTTGTGGAACTTGGTGATAGCAGGTTCATAAAGGAGTTCAAAGTTTGGAGCATTTTTATCTTCGCACATAGTTAATTTAAACTCAATTTTTATTTTAAACCCCCCATTTCTCACTAATCCATCTACGGATGAAGAATTTGACAATGATAAATAGGTACTTCTTGGAGAGAAAGAACAATAATGAAGACTGTTTTCAAAAAAACCTTGCGCCAACTCCAAGAATAAGACAGGTTACTCACATCCTTGCAAACAATCAGGTAAAAATTTTAAATCTTGATGTGAGCATTTTTGAATTTTTAATTCGTAGATGGCTTCACTGGAAGCATTCTTTTACTTAGAAAATAAAACATTTTTCAAGTTAATGTAGAATAGATTAAAAATAAAAAATAAAACGAGATCTCATAGAATTTCTTCGTAGAATTTCCTTGTAGAATTTTCTTTTAGTCTTATTTTAAATCATCATGAATAAATGAATAAATTCGCATTTCTATGTCTTGTTTCTGTATCACGGGTGAGCCAGAAGCTTGATTATTGGAAAGATTTGTCTTTCGAGAGTCTAAACGCCCCCGCGACATTGCAAAAAGAGTGTAGATAATGCGAGGTTTTGTCACAGATCTTAATTGTGTTTATATCCATCCACGCTAACCTGCATAAATAAAAAACAAATCAACAGATTAGTATGCTCTCTTCCTGCGCTTCGTGTGATCAGGAAAATAAGAAAATCTATCGATTTATTTCAAATAAAAATACTCTCACTAGAAAATTAATCTGCAATATGACAATAAAGAATTTTTTTTTGCATGAGCGAAAGATCATCTTAAAAAAAATTTAAATAAAATTTAGTTCTTTTAAAAATTTTATTATTAAAAAATAAATAAATAAAAAATAAAAAAACAAAACAAAATCATTTAAATAATAGTGGACCACCAGAGAGAGCTCATGGGAAACCAAGAGAATGAGCTTAGACTTCATGAAATCTAAGGCATTGAAGATTTGAACAGTAGACTTGGGAAGAGGAATCCTCAGCTTTTGTCGATGGTTTTCTTCGCAAACATTGAATGCAGATCTGAAAACAAGGCAAAGGGCCATCGAAAGAGATATAATGAGAAATGATAGAATAATCCACTATTTTCGAATGGCCATCCAGCCCCTTGTAATTTTCCCATCGTTTAATTGACTGATGATACTATTACTCTTATACCGCCAGTCTGTGGAGCAAGAAAACCAAATCAATAGAGTTCATAACTGGATGGCATGCCCTTTCTCATATCAAAAGTGTCGAACCCTAATGTGATCCTCTCTATTTTTATCTGGTGCAAATCTTATGAGTATATATCGGCGAAAATGTTGCAACAAGTTTCAGATATATCGGCGAAAATCTGAGGATAAGGATGTTACCTATTTTAAATTTAGAATCCTCTCTATTTTTAAGTATATATCAGCATGCATTCCTTCATTGAAATTATTGATAATTTCTGAATTATCTGTTTTTGACTGCAAATTGCTTCGTGAAAATTCTGAAAGAATCAATGAAGAGCATGAGACTTGCTCATGGAGCAAAACGTTGCATTTGAGCTAGCTCGACAGGAGGCAGAAACAACTATTTGTGCTCAGTTGTAATGAACCATGAGATGCATACTCCGATGCATGCAATTATATTTCAAGGCTTGAGGACGGGAGCTTGGAGATAAAAATCCGGATATCTAATCTCCCCAGTATGTTTCGTGAGGTTCACAATTTGGTAAAGCCAACTGCATCTGTGAAGAAGTTGTCTGTGTCAATAAATCTCGCTTCAAATCTGTCAGAGTACACTGCCGGTGATGATAAACGTTAGGGAATGCTGAGAGGAGGCATGGTGGCCCAATCAGCCTCTGGATCTCTGCATCTCAGATTGGGCATGGGCTTTCCCATTAGCACCACTCCTCCACCGGAAAAGCCTCTTCACATTCAACATGAACTTATTTAGGATGATGGGAGCACGTATCCAGAACTTGCATTAGATCGAATTGCAGAAAGAGGAAAGCGGCATGCCACCAGAAAATTTTCTGATAAATATAGCTTGCCTTGCCATGAGATGGGAATTCAATTTGGCACATACAATTGTCAGAGCGGTCCAATTCGTGCTGGAGTTGTTTCATGTCGGTTGGTATAGAACGTTAATCGAACTATTCACAACCCAATATCCACCATTAAATTGTGGCTTCTCCTATATCAGACAAATTGGTTTCGAAATTATTGATAATGCCAATAGTCATTTCATCACACAAGGTAGTGTAAGCAGAATAGTTATTCAGTTGCAACATGTTGATACTGGTGGCAGTCTCCATAGTCCTAATATGAGGAACAAATCTCTTGTTTTCCACATCAAATAACGGGCTTTTGAAGCAAACATTTTGGTGCCACTAGAAAATTTTATGGTACCAAGAATCGAGGCAAACCTTTGAAATTTATTTCCTTGGAAACAAATGCCCTTCTCTGCTGAAAATGTTGAAATTTTGTTTTTACAATCACTTTCGTACAATGGTTCACATATTAAATGTAAATTGGTTCATATGTCTTATGCATATGCATTGACTTTGTATGTGTGCTCCATTCAAGCATTTGATATTTGTTCATGTGTAACGTTGTGGGTTGGTGATGTTATGGTATATGGGTAAAGCACAGAAAATCACGACACGGTGAAACTTTCAACAAGGAGTAACAATTAGTTTTCGTTATGATTTTTTTTAATTTTTTTTTTTATTTGATGCATATGTATTAACATCTTCCAATTTTTTAAATGATGTAGATTTTGGAAAATACAAGATCGATGACGACATGTGAAATTCGATATCATAGATGCAAATCATGAAAGAATTTCGATGATGGTCGAGATTTTCATAATTGCAACAAAATTGAATTTTATTTACATAAGAAGGGAATTAATTATACTCATTTCATATTTGAAAATGGATTTGTAAAAAATCATGGAATTGGGATAACTTATACATTTGATTTTATTTAAAACTATTTCATTGGTGTTTAATTTTTTCATAAAAAACCAAGTAGAAATTGATCACTTTTGCTTGGATATATTTATGTTTTGTGAATGCAAAGTTTTTGCAGGTTTGCGTTAATCAAATGATCAATCAAGGAGTCTAATTTTTCGACAGTTGGACTTCCAACAGATCAATTTTATGATGAATCATGTGAATAAGTCCATATTCATTACAACCAGTCTTTTCTTCCCTTTGTAAAATTGTAAATCCCAATGAGTCCTCAATGCAAGCCAAAATCTCTTTTTCCCAGCAAGTTTCAATCATGTAGTCAAATCTACTTCTTTTCATGCAATTCCTTTCATCCATTCCCAACTCATCAATAAAAGCCAAGAATTTTACTTACAAACCTTTTTCCATCTTCCATTTCGATTTCCTTTTTCCTACCATTTTCATCTTCCGCAAATAAAACCCTGCTTCTACATATCGCTGAGTCAAAGTCCTAGAGTCTAATTATCTTTGTAAAAACACCTAGAGGCTTGCATGCCTTAATGGCAAGTTCTATTGCCAATGAATAATGGGAGTACATTAATATCCCTTGTTCATTGGATCTTGTAGGTGACTCGACCACAACAAACTTATTCGTACCTACAAAGATGTGTTAGGCATCTTGACTCCCATTGGAATCAATGGTGGGAGCTCTCGTACTGTTGGCTAGTGGCATTCATTAATGGCCTCTAAGCCAACAACTTCTTGCTATGTTCGACACCAGCACATTTAATCACATAGTAAGATTTGTGCCATCGACCGTTGAAGACTTGAAGACCCATATTTTGTAGTAGATGAAGCAGATTTCTTTTCATTATTTTCTAGTTTTTCATGACTTGAGGACAAGTCAATAAATAAGGTTGGGGGGGGGGGGAATGTAACTTCTATATTTTGTATACCTTCCAATCCCTATACATTTTCATCCATATTCAGCAAACTCATCAGATTTATCAGACTATCCAACAGAAGATCCAATAGCAAATACAACAATATAGATCCATCTTTCATCCACAACTTGTAGAAGAAGCTTCAGATCTGAATTGCAACAGTTGAACATGCATGATTCATCCACTTCTTTAGGTAAGTAAGGTATGATGTTTTCTAACCTTTAATCTTGAAATTCTTTTTAGATGCTAAAATGATGATATTCGGAAAATATTCCACTATTTCACTATTCCCTTTCTCATCAAAAATTTCCAAAAACCATCAGTTGGGAGGAGTGGGGGGGATAATTTCACACTTCATTTTTTCTCTCATTCATATTACATCTTAACCCACATAGTATTCCCACAATAAAAACTACTACAAAATGATGAGCATATTAAATGACTTCTTAAAAATGATGAGCATATTAAATGACTTCTTAAAATGATTTATCTCAACAAAGTAAATAATGATTGTAAACACAAGAACCAATCATTAAAAAGAGATCTCAACAAAGTAAATAATGATTGTAACACAAGAACCAATCATTAAAAGATGCAAATGCTTTGCAAAAATAAAAGTTATCCAAAGATGTGCAAAGTTAAAAGGAAGTCCATGATTGAAAGATGCTTGTTACACAAGAACCAAACATCTTGTAAAAGGAAGCTCATCCAAGAATCAAATTAAACAAGTCATTGTAGTAGCTTGCATAAGGACATGCAAGAGCTTCAGTTGGGGAGTATGTTTGGGCTTCAAAATGTCATACAAATATCACTCATTACCATACATTTTTCACCTATGCTTCCATTATATCACTCATTATTCACCACCATGTCACTTCATTTTCCCTATTCTTCACCATTAATGGCTCTCATTTATATCTTCCAAATATTATTTATTTTTAAGCATTTTTAAGAGAAATTCTTGATTAAATATTAGAAAATAATATATTTTACTTCATATATGGAAAGTGGATTGTTTTTGTGACATGTGTAGGTGCCAAGGAAGCTTCCAAGACACCTTTATGTGGCCTTGAATGATCAAATTCGAATTTGATAAGATAAACCTCATGGAGAAGATCAAGGACAAAAGGAGGTTATGTGTCTAGATGGTTGAGAGATGTATGGAACTAAAGAGAGATTAGTGGATCATCATTATGAGTTTGTTACTCATCCCATTGTATAAATAGGAGTACAATATCCTCCATTTGTAAGTTTTTGTAATCTTAGAATTTTGGAGTATGTAATCTTAGAAGCTTAGAGTTTTAATCTTAGAGCTGGTTTGTAATGGAGATTTCGAAATAAAGAATCATACTTTGATTTTTCCTCTACATATGAGTCTCCTTTGAAGTAGTGTGCTTGTGGAGTTATGGAGGGACCCCATGGCCTCACTTGCATACTTATTTTAGGTATAATTTAATTTATTTTTTTATTTCATTTTAGCTTTCAATTTTTTGTTAAATGTTCTAATATTGGAAGAGTCTTATTTGAAAGTGTTCTTGTAAGAGAACTGTAAGACCTCATACAATTATTAGATTTAGGTTTGTTTCATTTTAGCTTCGAAGTTTTTGTTAGATGTTCTAATATTGGAGGAGATCCTAAAATTCATGTGTTCTTGTAAGAGAACCTTAGGATCTTGAAGAATGTTAGATTTATGTTTGTTTAATTGTTGGAAGAGATCTTGAAAAATGTGTTCTTGTAAGGGAACTTTAAGATCTCAGAAAAATTAGGAATCTTAGTTGTTGGAAGAGATCTTGATGAATGTGTTCTTGTAAGAGAACCAAAAGATCTCGGACAAATTAGAAATCTTTCTATATCTATATATTTTAGATAAGTACTTCTAAGTTTACCTTCCCGGGTTGACATTAAATGAAATCTTATTGACATCATCAATTGGAAACAAACAATTAATTTGTTATATCATATCATAATTATTGTGGTTTTTAAAATTCATTATTCATCAAAAGTCGACACATATATATCTCATAACAATATTCATATGAATTAAATTTTTATTAGTGGATTTGAGAATGACAATGGAGAACACAATAGCGACAATGGAGAATGCAATAGAATAAATTAAAAAATATTTTATGATATATAATATATATGAATAAGACAGTATTTATCATACAAAATGGGATAGTTATTGGTATCCCTTTGTCTTTCAATTGGGACACTATGTCCATTACATTAAACAAAATGTCTGATTTCATAGACTTATTTCAAAAAATACAATGCCTTGTTTTGATATCCAAACATAGTGATCATCATTCTTCGCTTGAACTGTTGTCACTGCTAGAGGTACTTCAATGACTTAGGCTATTTTCAGGAATGTTTTGTTCATGGTGTTGATTGTTTTCTTCTTCTTCACCTTCCATTTACAAACATCAAATAAACTGAAATGAGTGTATATACATTGGTGAGATTAATAAAAATTGCAATATTAAATAATATACATCAATGTAAATCGAAAAGAAAAATGACGTACCATAGAAACAATTAACTCATAAACTATACACATTCTTTTAAAACCATGTACCATGTCATCTTTCAAAATTTCATCTGTTGGTGCAATTCCATACTTTGTTTCCTGCAAGTTTTTATTAGGGGAATTTCGAGGTCTAAAATGGGCCTCCTAAGAAAAATGTACAAAAAAAATAAAATTTATAAGAACCAATAGGTTTCAAGATGATGATGTCAACCATGAGGGATGATTCACCATTTTTGGAGTAAAAAAGTAAAATTAATATAAAATAATAAAATAATAAAACTACGTTTTCAACTCGTATTTTCAACTTATCTCCCTAATGCTTTACCAAATTTCAAGTAGGAGTACTCGTTGGATGCAAAATTTAATTCCTCATCCAAGGAGTACCCATGTTGCATACTTTCGATGGACCCAGCTACACGAAAAATGAGAAATACATGAAAAAATGTGTTTGCAATCATGTTTTTAATGTATTTCTCATTTTTCATGTAGCAAGGTCCATCAAAAGTATGCAACATGGGTACTCGTTGGATGAAAAATCGAACTATGCTTCCAAAGAGTGTTTCCGCTCGAAATTTGAGTGAACCCATAGGGAGATAAGTTGAAAATACGAGTTGAAAAAAATAGTTTTTATTTTTTTCCCTCTGAAATTTGATGATGTAATCAAATATTATTTTATTATTTCCACTATTATTTTATAATTTCCTTCGAAGGCCCATTTTAGACCTCAAAATTCCCCTAATGATACCCCATAACAAATCATATATTTAATATAAAAGATATTTTTGTTCTATTAATTATAGACGGAGCTAAGTAAAACAAGATCAATAGATGCTTGCAAATTCCACAATTAATTTATGATATGCCAACATATACTCACAACCCATATTTAACCCAATTTCAATCAATTTGTTTGATGGTTCTTCTTTGTATGTTAGCACCTATTTGAAGACATTCAATGATAATTTTTGTAAAACAACTTAAAAAATACAAAAATGAAATCTAGTTAAGTTGTTATAAGGAAGTAACAATTACTCACAAACTTAGATATCAATCCTTTTCTTCCTTGTTGTCCTGTTTTATGTGTTGAATGGATTTCATTTTCTTTTCTTTTCTGCAAGAAAATTCTTGAGAATTAATATTTAATGCTAAATTGTTTATTTATTGTACCTAATGATCGAAAAATTCAATGATTACATATTACATTTGAAGCACGTTGTTGTTGAGATGGCTCCTCCTGCGATGCAATTTTTTCCATTTCTTTGACCATCTCCTTGTACACCTTTTTGGACATTCCTACTGGCAAATTTTTCATATCAGATCTTTCATCTTTTGAGATTTTCATAATCTTCCTGAAAATGTAACATGACAATAAAATATTTAATTTTTATATTGATATCTAAAAAGTAAATATAAGAAAAGTGATATTTATAAATAATTCTAGACAAACATTTAAAGGAATATAATTACTTTTTCATTCCTTTTTTTTGTACGTTTTTGCTATTAAAAGTCTAACATGTCTCATTGACCAATTCTCTGGAAACTCTTCTTGTAGTTTAGATAAAATTTGGTTCTTGGAATCATTGGATTGATTTTTGTATTGTAAGTGGAAAGAACATTTATATATTCGTTCCACTAGATCCCTCAAACTTTTGTAAAAAATTTTCCCCCTTCCGTTAACTTCTAGCACCACTCCAGATGAGCTAAGGAGCAATTCATTTTCATTTGCATGTTCTATTTTTTTTCTTTTCTTAGAACAACATTCCTTTTTTGAGTTCTTGGTCCCTATAGAACATTAAACATATGTGAATTAATAGACTATTTGACACATTATAATTATAAATCTTCCGGGAAATTACATACGAAATTTTTAGAACCGACACGTTTCGAACTACCAACTGTAGTTCATCATCAGGATAATGAGGACTGGCTGATCTGACATACACATTTATAACCTGAAGAGAGAAGCAACAGTGAAAACCCTACAAGTTAAAAAACGGTAAAAAATAAGAAAAATCATAAAATAATCCAAAAATATAACTACCAACATTTAAAAAATTAAAAACGGTCAAAAATATAAAAAGACAAGATTACCCCTTCATATAAAATCAACCCTAAAAAATAAATTAACCCTCCATAGAAACAAGAAAAACAGGTTATTAAGTGAAAAAATATTCAAGTCAAAATCAATTTTTTTTTTTTTTTTTGTAATAAATTATAAATAAATAGAATAAATAAATGAATGAATAAAATTCCAATTAGGAACAAAAAATAAAATAAAAATAAAGTAAAATAAAATTAAAAATATAAGAATAAATTATTTTATTTTAATTTTTTTTTACATATATAAATCAATAAATAAAATAAATAAAATAACAAAATAATAATGAAAAAACCAAATCATAAAACTAAAGACTAAAAGAATACAATAAAAAGTAAAATAAAAACCAAAGAAATCAAGTCAAAGTCATAAACTAAAAATAAATAATTTACAAATCAATAAAATAAATTATGAAAATAAAATAAAATAAAATAAAAATAAAAATAAATAAAACTAAAAATTAAAAATTAAAAAAATAAAATAAATAAATTAATTAATTAATTAAAAATAATAATAATAATAATAAAATTAAAATAAAAATAATAATAATAATAATAATAATAAATAAATTATTTTAATGTATTTTATTTTAATTAATAAATAAATAACAGAATAATAATAAAAAGACCAAATCATAAAAACAAAGAAAAACAAAGAAAACAAGAACCTTACAGGGAATGAAGAGATGGAATCCAACAACTGCTCACTTTCCATCCATCATCCCTGTTCAACGTGCAAAACCTCTTCTCAATCTCAATCGTCTACCTAAATTTTCGGTGATGGAAATGGTCAACTCTAGCAAGGATTCTAGCGTCCTCCATACAAATGTGATGCTTCGTCTTTTCTGCATGCTCCGCTAACGTAGAGGACTTGGTTCTACCATGCCTAATATCCGCAGCATGTTCCTGGAACCTCTTATTAATCGACTGACTAGTTTCACCAATGTAGGGAGTCCCGCAAGAGCAAGGAATCAAATAAACACCTTTCACGCTTTTAGGGTCTAACTGATCTTTAACCGATTTAAGGGAGCCCCGAATGGTGTTTAAAGGTTTAAAAGAAGAAGAGATCTTATGCTTCCTTAAAATCCGAGTAATATTTTCAGTAGTACCTTGAATAAAAGGTAAATGAACTTTACCAATAGTATCACTGCTAATCTTATTCCGCCTAGGACCATTGCTTGCATTCATGAAAGCCTTCAAAACCTGACTTCTACTATAACAGTTTTCTCTGAAAACCTTAAGGAGATGGGCTTTCTCTTCATCTAAATGATCATTATCAGAAATTATAAGAGCTCTTGTAGCTAAAGTATTCAAAATTCCAAGTTTCTGAGCAGGAAAATGATGCGAGTCAGAATGCAGATACTGCTCCGTGTGTGTCTTTTTCCGATATACACAGTGCGAGAAAGAGCCATTAATATTCCTAGCGATGAGAACATCTAGGAAAGGAAGGTTCCCATTAGTTTTTTTTTCCATCGTGAACTTGATAGAGTCCGATTGACTATTCAAGTGCTTATGGAAAGCCTCTAAGCACTTGAAGCCTCTAAGCCTCTAAGCACTTTGACACATGTTATCTAAAAATTTTAAGTATATTATTAATGATAATTAAAAAAAGAAACTCATATTGGATCGATAGTATTTATTCATTCATCTAATTCATCCTTTTGCAATTTTTCCATCAAGCTTTTATGCTCTTCTGGTCCTAGGTCAAAAATAATCTTATCAAGCTTCATCATTTTGTGGCTTTTCATGATACATAGTAAACAATAAATATTATTTAAACTTACATATAGTTCAAAAATAATATCTTTTATAAATAATTTACAAAGAACTTGCCTTTTTTTCTTTTCTTGATGTGTTATCAGTATTTTTGTTACTTGATCTCTTGTCATTCATTTCTTTATCAATCTGAAACCTGTACCATATCATTCATTAATATATTTATAAATAAATTGTCAACTTTTTAGGTAAAAAATAAATCTCAAGACACCGGTGCACCTTTCTTGATGTACGCACCGCTGCTGGTGCGTGGGGGTATTACCAATGCACAAAATAGTATAATAGATCATACGGCGCATGGGGTATTATAAATTCACTACACAAACAATGTAATAGACCATATAGTGCTATCCTCGTAACATGGAGCATTAGTGCCTTATTTCAGATATGGTGCATTGATTTTAAAAAAACGTTTTCAATTTTTTTATTACACAGTACTTGTGCGGTGCACTTTATAATAAAGCGACTGGTGTGCTAGGTTATGCTGGGCGCACCGATACAAAAAAATCTATTTTTTCCAAAAATTCACGCAATGGCCGAATGGATTGGGATCTGACTATGCAAGTCATCCCGTGGGTTGGATGTCAATCTAAAATGAAAAGACCTAATTCTGAAATCGTAGAAACAGGGAGAAGAAAGGGAAAAAACAAAAAAATGAAGAGTTTAGGGTAAAAATGGATAAAACTACAGAAAAAGTAAAAAAACTATAGAAAAGGTAAAAAAAACTAATCAAATTTAATCACAAGATGGTTTGAAATTATATGATACAGGGTTTTAATCACCAGAGGTTTGACTTCTGATTGTCTGAATACTTCTGTTTGAACATATTTCGTTGCTCCACAGTGCCCTTGTGCTCTCTTGCTCCAGGTATGTCTCCTGCAAATATCTGGCTGAAAATTTTAGCAAAAGTAGTGAAATAATGAAAAGTGTTTAGTATTTAAAGAATTATTTTGTGAAATTAGGTTTTTGAAAATATTTTTCCTCCCATTTTTTAATTTGCCACTTTTTTTCTCACTTAATGAAAATAGAGTTGCACTTTTTTTATTTGTGTTTATTCATCACCAATGCATCACTTAATAGCACTGCACCGGTGCGTCGTTTTGTAACACCAACACTGGTGCGGTTATATGTACAGTAGCACCGATTTGTGGTTAAGGCACTGAAATTACTTTTAGGTGTGTACACCAAAATTTAGTGAACTCCAACCATAGAAATTGAGAATTATAATTTTGTTTATTCTTGAGAATTGGAATTAGAATTAAAATTGAGAATTGGAATTAGATAAATTCTTGATGGAAATAACTATTCTTCCAATGCATATTGTTTATTGCAGGAGGTCCCCACTGATTATGTGGAGAGAATGCAATGTGGGGCATGTGAAGATGCAATACTACAAGGACCCAGTGGGCAATTGTGGCATGTGGACCTGTTATAATTGGCATGTAACTATTTGCAACCAATATGTTTTAGAATATAGTCTGTAGATAGACGGATGTCCTGCCAGCAATTAGTACATATAATCTACAGAAGGGTAATGTTCTGGGAGCAATGACAACGAGTCCTTCATTCTGCATTTTTTAGCAGTTGCAGACTAATTTTCGACTAGACGATGCAGTTATTACATGTGGAGGCAATGGTTTCCCATAGAAAATGAGTATAGAGTTGAGCAGAGGAAAGACTTTGCAAAATAGGCTATTACATTAGTTTTGCCAATGGGAAACCGATTTGTAGGTGGAAATATGGTAGCTGCAGGTATCTATTCTTTTCTTCCCACAGAAATGGTCACTAGATTTCCATTTATAATACAAGCAGAATTTTCACTGGTTTCATCCACAGGACCACAACTTAGACAAGTTAGAGATGCCATTTAGGTTCAATTGAAAGCCGAAGATGTGATTTTATGCGACGTCGGCTTTTCCGGTAAAAGTTTATGTAAGCCAACCAAAGCTCGGACAATACTCCCAGCTTATTTTAAACACATTCTGGATAATCTTTCCCTTCATGGGACCTACCAGCCCGATCAAAAACATCAATTGATCTTTCTCTGTTGTCCTTAAGGGAATGAAAATCCTTCCCTTTATGGTGCCTCTTGGCTTTATCAACTGCCTCGATTGATCTTTCTCTGCGATCAATTCTGCTCTCCATTTCTCCATCATGGGACCTCTTAACCCTATCACCGGCCTCAACTGAATGCTCTTTGTTGGTCTCAACGTGTACTCCTCTTGTACTCTGTCGAGCTCTATAGCCATTTGCATCCCTGTAAGCATATTTTTCCGTATTTATGTTTGAATCACTCATTTTCTCTGCTATAAAATTCTTAACCGAAATTCAAACTCCTGTATTTTCAAATTCTCATCTCCTCAGAAAAATTATTGCCCGTGATTCAAACCCTCCACTACTCCAATACTGCACTTTACAGAATAACCTTGTTCTGGTGCGCACTATTTTATAGGCGCATCGAGGCAGTTTGCAAGATCTAGGTTTTTGTTTTGGCGCGGTGTTTTATGACACACTAGTGCAGAAGCGTTCCAAAGCACTGGTGCGTCAGAGTAATAAAACGCACCGGTGCATGTTATGATGATAAACACACCAGAATGTATAAGGTTCTTTTTTTTTGTATGTAAGATCATAATAAAATAATGATAATTCTAAAGTACATGAATTTATTTGCATTATTTTCTAAACTTTATTATGTTACAAAAATTGATATTATTCTAGATTTATTATTTTACAATTATTTACAAATTTAAATGTTTTAATAAAATCATTTCACATTAATACAATTAAAATTTTACAAATATTTTACATACAATTACAATTACAATTACAATTTTAAAATTTCACATACAAATTCGATTTACAATTAAAATTTTAATTTTACATACAATTAGAATTACAATTACAATTTTACAATTTGTCATATATACAATTAAAATTACAATCATTTCACAATAAATTAAATATTACAATTACAATTACAATTTTACAATTTCACATACAATTACGATTAGAATTAGAATTAGAATTACATTTACAATTATAATTACAATTACAATTACAATTTTACAATTTGTCATATATACAATTACAATTACAATCATTTCATAGTAAATTAAATATTATAATTACAATTAAAATTTTACATACAATTACAGTTAAAATTACAATTACATATACAAATACAATTTTACAATTTTACATACAATTAAAATTTCAATCTCAATCACAATGATGACATAATATTTAATAAATATCATGGTCATTTAATATTAAATTAATTAATAAACATCATGATCATGATAACCATCGTACAAACATCATATTCGACTAAAAAACACATTCAAACATCAAATTAACATTATATATTAACATCATCACAACAAAAACATCAAATATATATACATCTCATGTCAATTAACTCATGCTATCACATACACATCTATCTACAAGCTAAACATTAAATGAACATATCTAACATTACCTAACAATATACACATCATGATGATCACCAACATGTAAATTAAGTACAACTGCAACATGATCATAAAATACATGGACTATATATATATATATATATATATATAACTGAATAATGTTAAAAATATACAACCGTAATATAAATGTCATGGATTAGCTGGTGGTAGTACGTCAACATCAATAACAGTACTAGTGGAGGCCTGCTCAGTTAATGGTGTAGCCTCGACGGTCGATAGTTGAGCCTGCTCATGATCATGACTAGTACTGATGGATGGATCAAATGGTAGTAGTACAACATCAATATAAGCAATACTAGTGGAGGCATGCTTATTCAATGGTGTAGCATCGACGCTCGATGGTCCAGCCTGCTCATGATCATGACTAGTATTGATGGATGTTGCAAGCTGTTGATGACTGGAGGTGGCCGATGGTCCAGCCTCATCTCCATGATGACTACTAGATGCTAGTGAGGCTTGACCATGCCTATAACATGCAACAATCATCCTTAGTTGTGTAACAACTGTCGTAGCTCCTACAACATGCCACGTTAGGCTGTACATGTCACGTGGCATGCCTCTCCACATCCGTATTAGCCTATTATCGACTTGTGTGTCTCTGTAATGAGAGGGCCTGATGCCCGCCTCAAAAATCAATGCACTAAGTGGGTCACCCAACTCCATCCTATATCGAGTATCAGGTCGACTGCACCTAGCAAAAGGCAGTACCGACGCACCAGCATGAGGAGCATGTCTCTCTCCACCAGCCTCCTGATCATGATCCTCGGCATCTGCCATGTCTTGATCATCATCAGGATCCACACTTGGATCATGTGGTGGTTCTGGCATCTCCTCGCCATCAAAAGAGCCAATGTCTGCAAAATATATACAAGTACACAAAAATATTTAGACAATTTCATTACAAAATTTAATAAAAACAAGTTAAAGAACATCGTAGAATAAATTTAAATATATAAAATAGTAATATTACCTCTATCATCTGGCGGCTCATCAACTATGAAGAGGATGTTGGCACATCCTCGCCAATCCAATCCAACATAGAGACAGGGGGCCATAATGAAGGGATGCATCTCGTTAACACTGGCTAGTAAGTCCAGTGCATCATGTGATAGCCTAGCTGGAAACATAGTCTCTCCCCTATTAGGCATCATCTACCCCCACATGTGCATCCGGACCTCCAATATCAGCCTACGAGGTTGCCGAACAAAAGCAGGCCTCATCTCTGGAAACCTCTCAAAAAATAAACAAAAAAGCTCTAAAGCAAAAGGAAAGTTGACCCTCCCTTGTGCATGAGCACGACATCTATCTAAGGGCATACAAAACTGCCACAAAAAAATGGCAGACCACCTGACAAGTCGTGGCTCCTTTACTAAAGAATCAAAATAATATAGAAGCGGGCAACTAATGCATTTCCCTTCATTGGGGTTGTGTGAAATGGTCAAAATGAGAAGTGAGAGGCACTGCATGTCCTGTTTATCAAATGCACCAATACATAGCTGACCTCCAGGGACCTGAAATTCTGAAGGAGACAATATATTTGCTCCAATGTATCTCTGGGAGTAAACTAACTGAATCCCTGCTACACAACCATCTGGAACCTTTGGGAATGAGGGAAAATCCACCCCTCTCCTTGATAGCCCTATAATGAAATAAATATCCTCCTCAGTGGGTGTGTACCACTCGTCAGGACCAACCTGGAAAGCCTGTCAGTGGGCATTCCACCTATGGATAAGATGTCTCAAAAAGACACTGTGGGCCTTTAGGGAAGTAGCCTCCTCATAGAACTTGAGGAGGCCTACCTGCCTTATGAGCCCCTGGGTATCTGCTGTAATAGGGCGAGGGAATGCATCTCTTTCCCTCTCTTGTGCCTCCCACTGGCGAAGCATGTCATATTGCTCCGCCAGTTCTTGCTGCTATTCCTCCTCCTCTCTTTGAATCATTGACATATTAAATAAATTTTTTTATTAAATCAGAGATGTATTTAGGAATATACATATATAATATTTTTTGGAAAAAAAAAACAAACCAGTCGATGCGCCACAAAAACAGTGATAAGGTGGTGCCCCATATGACATAAAATGCACCATATGTGGTGCACCTAAAATTTTTTCAAGCCTCGTTGATTATATATGGTGTCATAAGAGCAGTGCGCTGACTAAAATATACACCCCGATGCATATAGTCGTGTTAGCACACCGACTTCCTGACAAATTTTATAGTCAACAATGTGGTATTTTACCTAGCCACATCGTTGACCTTGTAGGAATGCCGAATGCGGTGCGCTGACAGACACTACGGTAGTTATATCTGTGAATGCACCGCATTTCTATTCCCATGGTCAACGGTGTTCCAAGCTAAATGACCGCACTACAAATGTTTTTTAAATTTTAAAATAATGCGGGACACATTTCAGTAACACCCTGGAAATGGTGCGAATATGTTTAACATCGGTTGCAGTGCAGCATGTAAATTTTACAGGAAGCACCACTTACCGGTGTGAGCTGAATGGTTCATGCACACCACGCGACAAAAAAAATATTTCTTTTTTAATGGTTAATTTTAAGGTTATTTCAAATTTTAATCCACTAGAAAGCTTAATTATGGAAAAACTAGAAAAATACCTGTACATTTCGCCGTCGAGGAGGCATATTGGTTGTATAATTTGAAAAATAAAATTTTCCCACCATTTTGAAAAATGCAAGCTGGATATTAGTGACCAATGCATAGCAGCAGTGCGTGCAATGGGTGCAATGGGAGCACCGATGGCAAGGCATCTCAGAGAAGGAGAAATTGCATCGGTGCTTGAGAGCTCTGGGGTACTGAGAAAAGTGAAAAATGCGGTTTTTTGGCCATAATTAATTTTTTAATTAACCCTGTTCCAGTGCATGGGGTTTTATAGGCACACCAGTGCAGTTTCTTAAGAACACACCAGGCTGTTTCAGATTTGGCATGTTGTTTTATGATGCACTGGGGTGGTTACTTAACGCCGCACCGGGATGTTTCAGTTTTGGCGTGGTGTTTCATGATGCACCGGAGCGGAATAGTCTTGAAGCCCCGGTGCTTTACGGTAATAGGACGCATCAGACATGTCTGTACGGAGCGCATGGTGTCCGATGTTCCAATGTTTTGTGCGACCGATGCTTTCTCTTGTAGACCGCACCGGTGATTG
The DNA here is from genome assembly GCA_034641835.2 of Pinus albicaulis. Lineage (NCBI taxonomy): Eukaryota > Viridiplantae > Streptophyta > Pinopsida > Pinales > Pinaceae > Pinus > Pinus albicaulis. The sequence goes on from JAXQQM020084834.1 coordinate 73,884, forward strand.
AGAGTAGAAAAGTGAAAAATGCAGTTTTTTAGCCGTATTTTTTTTTTATTTAACCCTTTTTCAATGCGCATGTTTTATAGGCACATCGGTGCTATTTCAGACGAACACACCGGTCGCTTCTATTTTGGCGCAGTGTTTTATGACGCACCGACACAGAATAGTTTGTGTGCACCGGTATCTTCTCTTGTAGAGCTCACTGGTAATTGAGAGCTCTAGAGCACTGAAAAAAGTGAAAAATCCGGTTTTTTTGTCGTAATTTTTTTTAACCCTTTTCCGGTGCGCGTGCTTTATAGGTGCACCAGTGCTATTTCTTACGAACGCGCCAGTGAGTTTGTGTTTTGGTGCATTTTTTTATGATGCACGGATGCAGGTTCTTAATACCACACCCGACGTTTTCAGTTTTGGCGTGGTGTTTTGTGATGCACCAACGCGGAAGAGTTGTGAAGAACCGGTGCTCTACAGTAATACGACGCACTGGGAGGTGTGTATGGAGTGCACGGTGTCCATTGTGCAGATTTTTTGTGCTCACCGGTGCTTTCGCTTGTAAGGAGCACCGGTGCGATGTTGAATGATAAGCGCACCGAGCGGAAAACATCCGCAAAACCCTCCACCCACCAACCTCCTCTAGTAACCTCTGCTAGAAATGGATGTATAGGGTATTTTTATAAGGGGTTCCTCAAAAACATCCACTAGAGGGTCTTTTCATTGTAGTGAGATATTTCAGATCTAGGCCAATTCAGTGCTCCTTTTCAGTGGAGGAGTTTTCCACTTCATTGGGAGGACAGTATTCGAGTGTTTGAGCATCATTTTCAGATCTTGGCATCAGGCCAACTATGTTTTGATCCCTACAGTGTAGTATACTTCCAGATCTACGTTATTTTTGTAGGTGTAGTTGTAGGGTGGTTCAACACACCATTTGGAGAGTGATTTTCTAAGTGTTGGGGATCTGCCCTTCACTTTGGAGATCTATTGGAGGAGGCTATTCTATTGCCTATATCAATTCAGCTACGCTTTCCATATTTGTATTTTTCAGTAGATCTGCAGACTTATATCTTAGATCTACATCTTGTACTTGGTTTTTTGTTGAAAACCCCAAGGGGGTTCATTAGAGGAGCTTGTAAAGTGCATGGATCTGATATAGATCTAACTTTTTATGAACTTATTTGCTCTAGATCTGATGTGTAATATAAATTTGTTGTAGAGCCAATAAAATAATGCTGTAAGGCTTTTCCAGTCTTTATATATGGTTGCAGCACCTCATTTTGAGGGATTCTTTCATTGGAGGCTTCCTTTTCTTGTTATGCATATTATTGGTCATTTCTTACACATATTTTGCTACTATAATAACAAATGAAAGGTCTCCATATTGGCCTCTTGCTATATAAAAGATGATATGCGTTATTTTCTTAATCTTTCTGCATTGTTTTGTTGCACTCCTCATTTGGGAATATTACATTTGGCACTTTTCATTTTGATGCCATAGTCTCCAAATACTATGCCTTTGATTGATTCTTCAAGACGATGGAGATCGGTCACTCTACCCTGTATAGTGTCCTGCCAATCTATATAATTAGACACTTTATCATCAATCTCATCAAAATAAGTCCTCAGATCAAATATCTGAGTGACTAATTTATCACATCAAAATAAGTCCTCAGATTAGATATCTGAGTGACTAATTGATCATTGGTTTTAACTAGATCTTGAACTTGGTTTAACTTGTGATAGAAAGTTTCTTTTTTCTTTGACAATAATGTCTCCAACTCTGCTGCTTCCTTCTTGACTGCAATGATTTCTTCATTTTCCTGGAACTTCTCAATTCTTTGTTGTAACTGATGAATCATTTGATCCTTTTCATTAAGCTCACTCCCAAGTTTGAGTTTAAGACCCTCAAACTCTTTTTGAAGAGTAGTGATATTTAATTTCAGCTCTTGCTCAATATTTATCTTTTCATTCATAAAAACTTGCTCCATCTAAGGAATTTTCTGGCCCTTTTCCCTAATTATTGATTGAATTTTTGTTGCTTTATAAATAGTTGTATCTGTGTAAGCACCTGAAAATTGAGACAATTTATGAAGTTATTCCTCTAGAGCCGATTGAGTCTCTTTCCAAAGGATTTGCATTGGTGTTATATTTGGAGTTATTTATGGATATTTATCCATCCTTCGCCTCTTCTTTGATCTGGTCATGATAGCTTTATGTTTTAGAATATAGAATACATCCAATGGAGGTAACTCCTCAATGATGAGGATTATTTCATCAATGGGGAAAGCTGGGATGATTTCCATGTCTTGGGAAGATGTAGCTTCTCTATTCTCTGCTATATCACTATTTCTTTGGCTTTCATTTTTCTCAACACCTTTTTTAGGAACCTCTGCAGTGAATGAGTTTTCTTTTCTTTCTTCTTGACTCCTCAAATTATCATTATTAGTAGACATGTGTTGTGCACTTGGCTCCCCTGTAGAAGCTACTGAATTTATAGTGTCAAGAATAAGTGCAGCATCTAACTGAATAGGTCATGAGTGGTCGGAATATTAGTTGTAGATAGTACTTTCTTAGACTCGTCCCAGTATTGGGTGAGTTTGTCATTTTTCTCAATATTTGCAATTCTTGTTTTTGCAATTGGTACCTGAGCTGAAGACGTTGAAACTACAATCTATTTTGTTTCTGGTAGTGGTCTTTGGAACAAAAATTTCACCAGATGAGCATTTTTTTTTTCTCGATACTCTTTAAACCTTAGTAGGTCTTCAAGACTGAGTCTTTCCTCCACTATTTTCTAAACTCTGGAAAATTAAAAAACTGACTCAAACATATCATCAAACCTATCAGGCTCACATGGAAATGCTCAAAGGTTGACTTGGCTTTTTATTTCTCTAGCAATACCATAAGCATCATAATTTCTATTGGGAAAAATTGGGAATTTGAATGATTTTAATCGATCAATTTCAATACATGCATGCTTGAAATTGTTTAATGCGTATGAGCCACATGAAAAAGGGAAAATTGGCCAAATGGTCTTTTTAGCATCCTTCAAGACTTTTGTCAAACCGTTGCCAACAGTTTTATAGGCGATGTATTTAGCCAATAATTTGTCTGGTACGTACAAAGGTAGGGTATGTGGAGGGGCATAGCTTCCAAAAACACGAATGTTCGTAAATTACTCTTCACCAAGCCACCTACCTATATTCTTAATATTTTTATTAGCTTCATGGGTAATTATATGGATTTTGACTTCAAAAATGATTTGATAGACATGGAGCATTATTTCATTACATATTTTGAAAATATGGGAGTAGTATTTTGATTCCCACAAGAAATCTAACTGAATAAAGATGGGGGTTACTACTTCTTCATTCCATTTCCATCCAAAGGAGGGGAATTCACAAGAAAAATAGACTGCATCCATGATATAAGAGCTCATGTAAAAAGGAGGGGTTGTATTCGCTTTAACATTCCAATTTTCCCTATAGGATGTGATGAGTCTTATCAAATTATCAGAAAGAATGGTTTCCCAATTTAGAATATACCCATCAAAGTTTGCTTCTATCAAGGGTGTCGAATTCTCTTTAAACTTACTAGTATTTACAGACCCAAACAGGTGACACATCATTGCAGCTATTTGGGAGTAAGGTATTTTAAGAGAAGTGACTGAATACATACCCTTGTCTTCATGCTATTTCCGGATAGGGTCATTTCTCTACTCTTTAATTACTACCACAGGATTTTCATTCTCTTGCATGAACTTCTGAATGAATTGTGAGTCATATCTCTTCTAAGGCTCTGGTAATTTATGCATCTTTCTTAAATTTGTTAGCCTGAGGGAACCAATGACAGTTTTTTTCTTGGTAACAAATTGTCTATCCCTTATATCCACATTTTCTAACACCCATCTCACTAAGTCAATGTATGGAAGTATTTTTGGATGAGCAACAATTATGTGAAGAAAGGAGTTAGCCGCGTCTATCCAAGATTCTCAATCATTAGAATAAGTATCATTAGCTACAACTTGCCCATCTGGAATTACTTGAGGTTTCTCATTCTCGAAGAGTTGGTAGATTCCTTCCTAGCCTAAAGAACCAACATCTGGATTGCATGTGGTATCCTAGATTAAGGGAGGCATTTCTTTGTTCTCCTCTTGTTGTATAACTAACTGAAGCGGGGTGGTGGATTTCTTCATGCTTTCGTCAATTGTGACATACTTTTATGACTTGTGTTTTAGAATTATCTTGTTCGATCAAACTAGAGATGATAAGCCCAAATCACTTCAAAATGATATTAACAGTCTTATCAATTGAATTCATGCTTAATGGGAATCCGTTGGTATTTAATTTTGAAACTGTTATCACTCCAAAATTTCCAAGGGTTGTTATGTGTGTTTAAAGAAATATTAGAGGTAACTATCAACTGCTTTTGGAGATTAGGATCTAGCCTTCCTAATGCTCAGAGAGGGCTCTCTCTTAATGATTTAACTTTGTTTTTTTTAATTGATTCTAGGATAGTTATGTATGCTTGATTTGGTCTGATTTTTATTTGTTGGTGGAATTACTGATTTAGATGGATAGGTGTCTATCTATTTTCCATTGGGATATGGATTCAATACACCATGAAAATTGAACAGAAGAAAATTATAAAAGTAGTGTTACAGGGAAAGGTAGCTAAGAAAAATTAGATCTTTAAGGCTGAATGGTAAAGTGATTTTCAATCGGGATCAAGGAGCAGTTACGGATTCCTTAAACTAGATAATGAAGGAAAGTGAAGGAGGTCGATCGAGATTAGAGGGAAATTAAGGATCCTCTTAATGAGATATCAAAAGAAAACATAAAAATGGATAACGGTTCAAAACAGAGTGTACTTAAATAAATTTCGCAATAAAATTCTAGTTATACCATTCAAATTTGGAAAACATGCAAGTTTATGGAATACTTAAGAAAATAACATGAACAATTGAAATATACTTCACTGAAGTAGATCAACACATGAATCCTGTAAAGAAATGCCTTTATTACTTGTCATGTCTGCCAACTGGAAAAAGGTACAATAAAACCTCAAGTAGTAGATCAATTCAACTATAGAAATATTCAGGAATCTACCCTCAATACTTCAAATTGATGAAGTATTTATACAAATTATTACAAAATATCCTATCAATTGATTTAGGATTTATTCCAGGAAAACAAATATCTTCATGCAAGAATATAGAGACACATATTTAACTGAATGCAAGTTGTCCCTGTTTATTTGATTTGTTGTCTTTCACGCTGGCTGTCTTTCATGTTGGCTTGTCTTTAACCTCTGTCTTTTATCTGAATTTTCTTGTAACTCTGTGAATTTTATTTAATCTATCTTCATCTGTCTTTATGTATTTTCTCTTTAATTTTTTACAGTAAATTATACTAATCCTCTCATGTTTCTGTGTTTTTAGTAAAAATGGATTTTATTAAAAAGACGTAGGTAAAATACAAAATGTTTCTTGGAGAGTAATTTGTATATTGTGTTGTTACTGGTGTAGATGTTTATCCCTAGTAACAATTGATGTCTCTCTGTTTCAAGTGTATTTTCTTGCTTTGTTTCTGTTTTAACTTGGTTTTATTTATCTACATAAAACTTCTGTTGAGTAAAGCCTTTGAATTCTTATATTGAGAGTCTGGAGGAAACACGTTTTGGAACTAGTATCAAAGCTGTTTATCCAATATCCTGGTCTACCAATTTCCTGAAAAACAAAATAAAACAATTGTAATTGAAAACACAGGTTTGCAGAGAGGCAAGTGGGTTTTCAGTGAACTGGTGTATCTATGGAAAGAGTCTGAACTATTGAGGTTATCTCTAGTTCGAAATAGCTTCAAACTTGGTTGGTAAAGGTTTCTTAGAATTTTTTTCGCAATTTCAACATAGAATAGACAAAGAACGGTAAAGGGCGGGTTTTATTACTTTTGAACGGAGGCAGTAAATCACATAGCGCGGGGTTGAATTCAAAAAGTGGTGGTTTATCATAGTGTAGGGTGGACAGGTTTATCACAATGGTGCAAAGTTTATAATATATCAAATATCAGTGGTTTCATCCCAAGGCGTGGGGACGGGTTAGTGGTTTATCACATCCAAAAAGGAGGTTAGGAGATTTTAGGATGGGGGTTGCGATAGATTGTGGGAGTGTCACGTGGTAGGGGAGAGGGGTTTGAAACCGCCCATTTCGCACCCCCCCCCCCACCCCTGTGGTTTTAAACATCAGACTACCGGAGAGTGCGAAAGGGTGTGGGGGCCATCAGATTTGGTTGGCGATAATCGAATGGATGGTAAAGTGATGGGGTTTATTGATAGGTGGGACCAAGGATGATTTATGCGATGGGATAAATATAAAGGGGTTAGAGAATTATTTGAATGGGTTAAAAAGGGATCGGGGATTTAATATAGTGTGGTAGGGAAATATTATAGTGGAGGAGTTGTTAGTCATCAGTATTTTTCACTTGTTGGTGATGACTAGTTGTACAGCCAAGTTTTCTAGCAGCTGATCTAAAAATTTGTCAAATTTGCCACCTGGAAAACACCCATAAAATTTTTTTCCCTCTTACCTTTCAGTTTGCCCATGACGAGATGAAACCCCATTATCAAATCCTACCTAGCCTCAGCCATACTAGTCTACCCATCAGCTCTAAAGAGACAATCCAAATCTATTCAAACAGTCTCCCCTAAGCTAGGAAGTGGCATTTTAAGGCATTTCTCCCTTGGAAAACTATCCAAGAGCCAAAGAACCTTCATCTTCTATTGACCAGTCATAACAGACCTTCCCATTCTGCAAATAAAGTTGGTTACAGCCCTAGGTCGCGCCACTAATACACCTTTAAGTCTCAGCAACACATGGACCATAAGTCAAGCTGATTTTAGGTGTTTTTATAGTATTTTGATGGATCTTTCAAGGACAGAGACATACCAGCATCTCAGAAGACAATTTTTGGCTCCACATGAGAAGATAGCTGCTTCTCAATGTGATCTTGAGCCTGGGATGCAGCAACAGAGCAAAGAGTTTTTCATCAAGCTCTTGCGACCACATTCAAAGCCTGAAAGGACACTAAAAGGAAAAATAGCACTGTCACAAGGCTGATGATACAACATGACTGAGAAAACCTCCTTCATCTATAAGTAGAGGGTTTTTGAAGACTTAAAAGCGCCTCCTTCATCTATAAGCAGAGGGCCAAAGGTAAAGTTTGTTCTTAAGCTTTTCACTAACTATGAAGACAACTTTCAAGTACAGTGAGACAACAAATGAAGGTCTTTGCTTGAAAATGATGATTAAAAGCAGAGTTAAAGCATCAGGTTTTAAGGTGTTTTTTGCATGAATTTCATTATTATTTGAGCTACAGTGTGAAACTAGTTGGTTCAGCATCATTGAAGAAAGACTGTTAAATAGATGGCTAGAAGATTGAAGAAGTCTTGAGCTCAAACTAACCTCTGCCATCATATATAAGAGAAACCAATAAAATTTTGATTCATCAAGAATTCTACATTTGATTGAGATAGAAGTTGAAAGAAACATCAGGCAGTTTGTCAAAAAAGGGGCCTCCTTCATTCACAAGCAGAGGGCCAGAGCAGTGATAAATTTTTAGGGTTTTCACTGATTAAGGGATGAATGGTAAGAGAAATAGGAGGCAGTTGGGATGCTTATGAATAGAGTAAGCATGTAAAAACAAAGGAAAGACATCAGTACTATAACTATAAAAAGGATGGACTATCTCCTATCAGAATTTGCTTCCAAAGACAATCTAGAGCTCAAACAAAACAGAGTTGAAGAATGATTAAGGGACAGGTCATGGCATAGGTCAATGATGATAATTATTTGTCAAAGGGTACTCTTTCTTCCTATTCATGAGGGAATGTATTTCAAATAGCTCATCACAGTGAATACAAACGGATAGTAAAATTTTCATGGCTGTTGAATCATAATACGTCTGCCACAATAAAATTAGGGTTAAGGAGCGCCGGGGCATTTTGTTTCAAAATGTGTTTCTGACAAAAAGGAGCTGAAATTTACAAAAGTGAGAGATTTTTGTGTCCCTAATAGTTTTAAAAAGAACAACCTCATTCATTTTATACATAGATATCATGTTTTGTGAGAAATGTGAAAAATACAGATGTCACGGGAGAATTTCTGCACCAGGATTCATCATTTTGACCAGTGATGGGACAGTCAGATTTTTAACAACAAAATGGACTCCAAATGAAAAAATTAATTTTTTTCTGGAAATTATACTTCCATATCTTTCCGATGAGCCATCTCGTGCCAAATTTCGACAACAGGAAGGCATCCAAAAGTAGCCTGCAATCAACACTATGTTTTTCTGCACCAACATTCACCATTTTTGACCAGTGATGAGACAGTCAGTTTTTGAACACCCAAATGGACACCAAATAAAACAAATCAAGAATATATGGAAATTATACTTCCATATCTTTCCAACGAGCCATCTTAGGCCCAATTCTGACATCGGGAAGGCATCCAAAAGTGGCTTACAAACAGCACTATGCATTTCTGCACTAGGATTCACCAGTTTTTACCAGTGTTGGGAGAATGAATTTTTAAACAACCAAATGGACTCAAAATGAAAAAATTCAAGTTTTTCTGGAAATTATACTTCCACATCTTTCCAAAGAGCCATCTCGCACCCAATTCTGACACCGGGAAGGCCTTCAAAATGGGCTACAAAGTTGCGCGATGGATTTGAAAAGATGTGCGGCGCGTTCAGGTAGAAAGTTTCCAAAGGGATGTATTGATGCGCGGCGCGCCTGTAGCATCAGTCAAAAAATCACCAAAAACCTTCAAAAAAATCTTTCCAGAGCTTCTCAACTAGTCAAGTAAGGACTTCCATCAAATTTTCAAGGTATTATATGATGCCTCATTTCTTTTGTCAAATTTCTAAAGGGTGAATAATGCTACGTTTTTCCAAGACCAAATGATGATTAAAAAATGAAGTTTCCGGTGTGAAATAAGGTGATGTGCTAAGTATGTTGAAGAAATCTATTGCAGTGGGGGTTAGTTGATTAATTCAATAATTTCTAAAAACCTAGAGCTACCCTCAAGATAAGGCAAAAAACATAAACTCTGTCAGCTCTGTTGTAATGGTGAAAAGAAATATCAGGGCTGCCATCTTTGTCAATGAGACAAGATTTAATAAGTGAAACTGTTAAATCAAGTTTGGGGGTAGTAGATAGTGAACATAAGGAGCTGTGTTTTATGTTTGAAGACTCAGAATCACCATGGTTTTGTTTACCCAAACCCTGACATAGTGAAATTGGTGGATTCTTATTGCTATCAAAAAACCATATAAACTACCCTCAGAACAATTTGGAAAGGTGGAAGGCAGTGTTTGAAGAGAGACAAAACGGGGTTTGAAAGGCAAAAGCAGTAAGCCTAACTTTAGTAGTAGTAATCATTGTATAAAGTGCCTTGCTTTTTCAAAAGTCATCCATGTGGGGTAAAAGGGAAAAAACCATTGTTTTCTCCTTGTTCTATAAGCATACCTTAAATGAGTAAAGTTGTTAAAGCAGTCTGAAGATGTTTTGGTCAAAACTGGGTATGAGAAACAGTGTTGAATACAAGAGCAGTGCTTTGCTTAGAAGAATGTTTGTCTGCTACAAGGGATGTTTTGTGCTCATACCAAAACACAAAGATCTTGATAACCTTACACTAACACAAAGATCACTTTGACTGTGTGTGCCTTTTGTTTGACTTTGTGCTCATCATTAAAATTGTTTGTTGAGTGACAAGCAATGGGTAAAACAGTGTTTTGGAAAGAGCAGGGAATTTTGTGTTTAAAAAATTCATCTCAAACAACATTTGAAACCATTGTTACCTTGATCAAAACAGTGATTGATAGAGGTGGAGCAGTTTTGGAAAGGGAAACTAAGGGTTGAAAGGTGAAACAATGGGTCTATTTTTCAATTAGCAGTGATTATGGTGTAAAGTTTTTGGTCACCTAAAAGGTCTCCTCTATGTGGTAAACAAGGGCAAAAAACAGTGTTGTCTCCTTTTACTCCATGAAACAGAGCTTTAGTAGGTGAAACTGTCATTACCATTAAAGGGGGTTTATCAAAATCTGTGCAAGAAAACAGTGAAAGCAGGAGGGTGTGTTGATTGTGAAGAATTCTTACTATTTATCTACTACAAAGCTGCATGTTCTCACATAAAAAATACCAAGAGCTGGGTGACCTTTCCACAAACACAGAAAAATCACCATGGACTGTGTATGTGCTTTTTGGTTGATTGTATGATGGTTATTGAATTTACTTACTGATTGGCATACAGAAGAAGAAGAGCAGTGTTTTTAAATTGGAAAGATTTGTGTTTTGTCTTTTGTCTAAAAAACAAAGTTGTCCTATTATCCTCCAAAACACCAAAAGCTAGGTGACCCTACCACAAACACAGAAAAATCATTTCACTGTGTATTATCTTTCATTCATTGTGTTTTTGTTCTTAAGTTTACTTGTTGAGTGGCATACAAAGGGAAAATCATTGTTTTGGAAAGAGCAGAGAATTGTATGTTAAAGGGGCAGCTCACATAGCATTTGAAAACCAATTTTACCTTGATCAAACAGTGATTAACAGAGAAGGCAGATTTTTGTTTGAAGAAGACATTTCAAGAACCTTTGAGGCAATTTGGTTTTGCAGAAGCACATCCAAGACAAGTGCCTCCCAGGCATGATAGTATGAGTGGATTGCACAAGAGGTATGAGCCTACCCCTTGGAAAAGAAATTGGAGAGGGAAAACAGGGATTTAGACCTTCAAAGGAGAGTGACGAAGCATTACAAAAAGTTAAGTCAGTTTTCCCGGCACAAGTTAAAGGCTGCTCATGACAAGCTCAAGGAGGTCAAAGGGAAGTGCCTGGCACGGAAAGTGAGAAAGGACACATCAGGACTTCAGATTTTAGCCTCTTCTTTGCATCATGTTTCTAAAAGGCCTTGAGGGACTTGCTCACCAAAATTGAGCAAGTTTTGACATGTTTTGGTTTTTCGTCGTTTTTGGGTTTTTGGCTAAAACTCATGAAATTCGCCATTTCAGTTTGGGGGATCATCAAAGGAGGAGAATGGTATCATTGGATGCCATAATTTCAGGATCACACACTCAGTGATTTTTAGGACATTTGAAGTTCATTTTCTCCCCCAAAATGGCGAAAAATGCCTGCTTTTTCCACACTCTGCCCGGTCTATCAGCAAGCCTTATTTTTTGGCTTTTTAAACACAGTCCTATTTTTGGAGGACTTCCACGCATCAGATTGGGAAAATTCAAGTTGCTCCAGAAATTAGACACTCATAGCTTTCCAACGAGCTATCATGAGCCTCGTTTCAACATCAGGAAGACTGTCAAATGTTGTCGGCAAGTTAGGGGACCTTTTGCTGATGTAAATTTTGAATATTTTTGTAAAATTTGAACCTTTAAAAACTGATATTTCCTCATGTGCGTTTAGCTATTTTTTCACATGAGAAGTTGTGAAAAGTCAATTTAATTCCCTTTTTTAGCATTTTTTAGATATTTTATGAGATATTTTGTGCCTTGGGCTTTGCAAAGCCTCAAGGACAAGTTTAGATATTTTGATTAGGCCAATGGGATAGCAAGTTGAACCATGAGGTTTTCCTCACTTAAGCCTATATATTCCAAAGGCTTTCATTGTAAAACAAGGCTGAACTTGAGAACAGAAGAAATATATGGTCATATAAGCTTTGGAAGAAATACTTGTCTTATGCTTTTGGATTGCCTCTTGGATGCTCTTGGATGAATGAAGAAGGATTGTTATTGGATTCCATGACTTGGTAGAATGGTATAGTGTCTCTTGCTTTGTTGTTGTCTTCTAGTTTTCATTCATGAATACATGTTTCTTGCTTGCTATAGATCATTAGAGAACAAATTTGAGATATGCCCTTGGAGGCACCTCAAATTTCCTGTTTCTTCATAGCTTTCATGTTTTCCTCTTCCTTAGTTACATTAAAGAATTCTTAACTGCTCTTTAATAACTTGAGGATATTGTTTCTTGTTTCATTCATAGTTCTATGCATGGTAAGTATGATTTACGGTATGCCCTGCTTACCTATGTCTAGTTATAGTTCCATCCATGAAATTTCTCTTTGACTGATTAGATTATCATTTTGTTTGAACCAAGGAGGCCTAGTTCCGATCTAGCCCTTTGCCTAAAACTATGCAAATCTTGTTGTTCAAAGTGCCCAATAACTTGAAGTATTTTGTTTAGGCATTTCGGCATAGTAAGATAAGTTGTTTGTTCGTCTTAAGTGTTTTCCCCAAAGTTTGATAGTCATTTCCCAAAGTTAGAGGGTCATATACTTCTATGCATGGATTAAATGTTTATTTCTAAGTATTGATTAGCTTATAGTTACATTTCACATGATTAATGGTTTTCCCTACCATGTTTATGTTATCTATTGAACTAGTTATGCTTGAAACTCTTTGTTGTTCACAAAATTGATGTCCATTTACTCCATTTTTCCCAAAGATCCTTTCTATCTTAAATCAAATCAGCGCTTCAACAGCCTTGTATCATTGTCTTATAGCTTTCTTGACCTTTTCGACCCCATAGCCCGGTTGATCTAACATCTTTTTACCTATCTCGTATATTTGATCAGTTTCATCCCTCACAACTTAAAAAACCAAAACCAAAAAACTTACTTCATAATTAGCCTAAAATCAGAACACAATAAGCAAACACACAGATATCCCTTACACATTTAGAGAGATCCCTCTCTGAGTCCAGGAAGGCTAGGTCCTTGGGCTCCAAAGCTTGGTTTGATGTTACACTGTCATTTGGCTTGCCAATCAGCCAAATCACGGGACCCTAACATAATGGCGATCACGGTGGGACTCTGAGTAATAAACAAACTTAGTTTCCCTAAAATTTCCAGCAACCTTAAGAATACTACCTGATTGACTTATCCCACCGCTCACTAACATATTGGCGATCACGGTGGGACTCTGAGTGTTAAACAACTTAGTTTCACTAAAATTTTCAGCAGCCTTAAGAATACTATCTGATTGACTTATCCCACCGCTCACTAACATAATGGCGATCACAGTGGGACTTTGAGTCAAAACATCCTAGGTATCCCTTAGGAACTCTCAAAATCTCAGTCAAACTTAGAAGAGTAGAATCTGGTTTTCTCACCATCCTAGAAAAATGATGACTCAGCTGTAGGACACTCTTACAAACCTTAGGAATACATAAAAAACTCAGAAAAACCCCAAAAACTCCTTTATATTGGTTTTTTTCAGTACTGGTGGTGGACCATACACATATACCCCAAAACAACTAAAAATCCACCTGGCGGCTCCACTAGCCTCCAGTAGGCCTTACTACTTTACTACATTTTAGAACACTATCTGATCGACCTATCCCACCGCTCACTAACATAATGGCGATCACGGTGGGACTTATTGAGTACATGACAGTCTAGCAAACTATTATAGACTCTTTAGTCCTTCAACATTTAACTTAGACCATCAGCCTTTAGAATCATTCAGAGTAAACTCTCTGTTTCACCATCTTAAGAAAAGTGATGAATCAGGTTTATGACACTCTTACATCCTAGGCTACACATAAAACTCAGAAAAAACCACAAAAAAAATCCCTTAGATTGGTTTTTGTTAGTACTGGTGGTGGACCATACACATATACCTTAAAACAACTAAAAATCCACCTGGCGACTCCACTAACCTCCAGTAGGCCTTACTACTTTAATACATTCTAGAACATTATCCAATCGACCTATCCCACCTCTCACTAACATAATGGCGATCACGGTGGGACATTGAGTCAAAACATCCTAGGTATCCCTTAGGAATGCTCAAAATCTCAAACAAACTTAGAAGAGTAGAATATAGCTTTGTCACCATCTTAGAAAAATGATGATTCAGTCATAGGAAGCTCTTCCAAACCTCACACGCAAGCAGTCCATAAAATCGTTTAGAGTAAAATATTTTTGTTCTTGCCACCCTAGCAAAGTGATGAAACAGGCTTAGAATACTTTAAGTAAACCATGGGCTGCACATAAAAACTCAGAAAAACCCCAAAAAATTCCCGGATTGGTTTTTCCCTAGTTACTGGTGGTGGACCGTAGCTATATCTTTACACAAACAACCAAGTTCCACCTGGCGACTCCACTAGCCTCCAGTAGGCCTATTACTCCACTAGTCCTTATAAAAATCTTCTGGGAATGCATTAAGCAATCCCAATCATGCTGATGGTGGACAACACAGTTCAAATCTTCCACCTGGTGACTCCACAACCTTCATTAGACCAAAAGACTCCACTGGTAGAGAACTTTAGAACTATTGAAAAGACATAGTGATCCTTTCTGATTAACAAAGATGAATCGAAGGATACAAAGGAGATATGCTCTGATGAGCAAAGAACATATCCCTGGATTCCCACACAAAATGCCTACAGATGTAAATTGGATAGGAAACCTACCTCTCTTTCAAGATGAAAATGTTGACGACCCATTTTTACACCTCATCAATTTTCATATACATGTATGCAAGTTAAAGGTTGAATGGCATGAGGACTGCCTCATGAAAATGTTCATGGGTACATTAGAAGGAAAAGCAAGAGAATGGTATGAAAACCTAGAACCTGGCACCTTGTTTTCTTTAAAGGATTTCCACAAAGTATTTTGTAAACGCTATATAGGGCATTGTCCATCTCTATCATTGGCTGAAAATTTTTGTGATCACTCCGAAAACCTCATACAACACCTTGTAAGCATTGAAGAACACTTCGGAAATTGGCATCCTGAGGATTTTTTAGAGGAGATCCATAATTTTCTTACCTAAGCTAACCATCAAGATGACTTTGAAGAGTTGATCCTAGATGAAATCCATCAAAAAATAAGAGAGGATCCACAAGAACTCTTTGAAAAGGTTGAAACATATAACAATCCATTTGCCCTTCCCTGTAAAATACAAGAGGACATTCAGCCACAAGACCAACTTCCACAAAAAATGGAAAGAAATTTTTTCCCACCTCAAAGAAAACAGAAAATACCTCCTCCTTTAACTGAAGAGGAAATAGATCGACTTATAAACATCCAGACAACCTCTGAAACTTCATATAATCGAAACTTCTCTGACCTTTCTCATGTTAATATTGCATATCATACGTCAGAAAACAGATTTGTAAATCAATTTTAAGAAAAGAAATCTGATATTCCAATGTACATGGCTGGTGACATTAATTATGTTAATGATTCTCCAATGTTTCATCAATATGTTGATGATTATGATTTCCAAACAGAAGCTAACTTTGCAAAAGACTCAGTTTTGGATTTTCAGGAGGAAGCTCAGTTTCATAAACTTGATAAAAGTGAGCAGCCATTACAGGTCATCTATAACACTAATGAGGAGAGCCTTGAGATTTCATAAGTAAGTGAAGAGTCTCGGACTCTTTGCTCTACTTCACTTCAGTCTGTCAAATATAACATTCACATAATTGGAAATCAACTGTTTTTTAGCTTTGATGATGAGGTTGAGGAGGATGATGAAATTCTCGAGCATGTTGTAAATGAGAAGCCTTTTCCTGAAATGGTTGAGGAAATCATTTTGGACATGGAATCTTCCTTAACTCCAAATTTACAGCCACCAATTTCCATTGAGTTACAAATTGCAGATGAAGAAAAATAGGTTGATAAACACATGAGAGTTGTCACACTATCCTTTCAAGATAATTTACTGTCAAAGTGTACCCCTGCTCATCAACCTGCTGACCTTCACACAGTTTTCAGTCCACTTAATCAGAACACATCAGCTTGGAAAGAAAACTACACTGCGATATATGATGAGCCTGACAGTTCAAGTGATCATGAGCAAGAGGAAAATTTGCTTTACCATGAGAGTCCCAAATATAGCCAAGTGGAAGAAAGAGTAGTCCTGAATGAAGCCTATATATCAAATCCTCTAGATCAGGTATTATTCCAAGATCCATTTATTGTTTTCCTTGAGAAATCTGAAGGAGTAGTGGGTTCTATCATAAACAAGTTACTACCAAGAATGAGAAAAAACTTAAGCACTACTGTCTGAAAACAAGCCAAATGGAGGTGGCCTTTTCATTACTTAAGCATCATGAAAGAACTAAACCAGAATCAACCATGCAATCATCTACTTGACTGGCTATATTGGAAAGAATATTTCACCAAATAAATGTATGTTGTGTATAGTTTAGTCTAGGATAGATAGATAGCTGTGAAAAATAAGCTCAGCCTTGTGAGCATATTTTCAGTTTTAGTTTGTTTGAAACAAAAGTAACAAGCAGAAAAGTAAAAAACAATAGAAAAGAGGGCAGTTGAAAAATAGAAAAGGGCCCCATGTTCCAAAAAATAGTCTTTCAGAAAGCGCGCAAGTCTAAATGCCTCTACTAGTACTCAAATGTCTTGTTCTGTTATCTAGCCTAATCATAGCTGGACATGTTTAAATTTATTTGCTGATAAGTTAGTGAGTGGAAAAGATGGTCAACATTGTGTAAGCTTGACTTATCAAAGAGAGTAGATTAGGAAAAGATATTGGTTCCACATGCCCAAAACAGAACCAAAGAGGGAAGTGGGGATGAAAAACAAATTGTGCATCTTAGCCCTGTTTTTCCTAGTTTTCATTTTATGCAAAATAATATTTGTGTGCAGCTTGTATTTTATGCCACAAATGCATGACAAATTAGACTGTCTAATCTTGATTTGATCATCTTTTAAATTTCATGTTTTAGATTAGAGAACAAAATCCTGTCAAACAACTTAATCTTGACAGTTGATCTAGCATAGGTAGAGTAATGAAGGAGTTCATCAGTTTAATCTGAACTCCCGGCAAATATAAGTGTAGAATTAGATAGGTTAATTTTTCAAAAAGAAAAAATATATATTGTCAAAAGGCTGCTAGTCCAAATGCGCCAAAAAGAAGAAAAAATGTTAGGAAAGATAGTGGGGTAGGTAGAAATATCATTGATGCTAATCATGCTGTCACTTTTCAGAAGAAGCATCAAGGAAGAATGAATTTTTTGCCAATGTATAAGGCACTGGTATTCATAAGCCAAAGATCTGAAATTCTGGACACCTCCTAAAAAGGAGCTGCCCTCCCCAAATGGAGCCACTGTTAGTCATCACTATTTTTCACTTGTTGGTGATGACTAGTTGTACAGCCAAGTTTTCTAGCAGCTGATCTAAAGATTTGTCAAATTTTCCAGCTGGAAAACACCCATAAAACTTTTTTCCCTCTTACCTTTCAGTCTACCCATGACAAGATGAAACCCCATTATCAAATCCTACCGAGCCTCAACCATACTAGTCTGCCCATCAGCTCTAAAGAGACAATCCAAATCTATTCAAACAGTATCCCCTAAGTTAGGAAGTGGCGTTTTAAGGCATTTCTCTCTTGGAAAACTATCCAAGAGCCAGAGAACCTCCATCTTCTATAGACCAGTCATAATATTCCTTCCCATTCTGCAAATAAAGTTGGTTACAGCCCTAGGTCACGCCACTAATACACCTTTAAGTCTCAGCAACACATGGACCATAAGTCAAGCTGATTTTAGGTGTTTTTACAGTGTTTTGATGGATCTTTCAAGGACAGAGACCTACCAGCATCTCATAAGACAATTTTTGGCCTCACATGAGAAGACAGCTGCTTCTCAATGTGATCTTGAGCCTGGGATGCAGCGACATAGCAAAGAGTTTTTCATCAAGCTCTTGCGACCACATTCAAAGCCTGAAAGGACAGTAAAAGGAAAAATAGCACTGTCACAAGGCTGATGATACAACATGACTGAGAAAACCTCCTTCATCTATAATCAGAGGGTTTTTGAAGACTTAAAAGCGCCTCCTTCATCTATAAGCAGAGGGCCAAAGGTAAAGCCTGTTCTTAAGCTTTTCGCTAACTATGAAGACAACTTTCAAGTATAGTGAGACAAAAAATGAAGGTCTCTGCTTGAAAATGATGATTAAAAGCAGAGTTAAAGTAGCAGGTTTTAAGGTTTTGTTTGCATGAATTTCATTATTATTTGAGCTACAGTGTGAAACTAGTTGGTTCAACATCATTGAAGAAAGACTGTTAAATAGATGGCTAGAAGATTCAAGATGTCTTGAGCTCAAACTAACCTCTGCCATCATATATAAGAGAAACCAATAAAATTTTGATTCATCAAGCATTCTACATTTGATTGAGGCAAAGGTTGAAAGAAACATTAGGCAATTTTTCAAAAAGGGGCCTCCTTCATTCACAAGCAGAGGGCCAGAGCAGTGATAAATTTTTAGGGTTTTCACTGATTGAGGGACAAATGGTAAGAGAAATAGGAGGCAGTTGGGATGCTTCTGAACAGAGTAAGCATGTAAAAACAAATTAAATACATCAGTACTATAACTATCAAAAGGATGGACTATCTCCTATCATAATTTTCTTCCAAAGACATTCTAGAGCTCAAACAAAACAAAGTTGAAGAATGATTAAGGGACAGGTCATGGCACAGGTCAATGATGATAATTATTTTTCAAAGGGTACTCTTTCTTCCTATTCATGAGGGAATGTCTTTCAAATAGCTCATCACAGTGAATACAAAGGGATAGTAAAATTTTCATGGTTGTTGAATCATAATACCTCTGCCACAGTAAAATTAGGGTTAAGGAGCGCCCGGGCATTTTGTTTCAAATTGTGTTTCTGAAAAAACGAAGATGCAATTTACAAAAGTGAGAGAGGTTTTTGTCCCTCATATTTTTAAAAAGAAAAACCTCCTTCATTTTCTACACAGGTGTCATGGTTTGTAAGAAATGTGAAAAATGCAGATGTCACGGGAGAATTTCTGCACCAGGATTCATCATTTTGACCAGTGATGGGACAGTCATATTTTGAACAACCAAATGGACTCCAAATAAAAAAATTAAAATTTTTATGGAAATTATACTTCCATATCTTTACGATGAGCCATCTCGGGCCAAATTTCGACAAAAGGAAGGCATCCAAAAGTAGCCTGCAATCAACACTATGTTTTTCTGCACCAGCATTCACCATTTTTTACCAATGATGGGACAGTTAGTTTTTGAACACCCAAATGGACACTAAATGAAAAAAATCAAGCATATCTGGAAATTAGATTTCCATTAATTTCCAAAAAGCAATCTTGGGCCCAATTTCGACACTGGGAAGGCATCCAAAAGTGGCTTACAAACAGAACTATGCATTTCTGCACCAGGATTCACCAGTTTTGACCAGTGCTGGGAGAATGAATGTTTGAGCAACCAAATGGACTCCAAATGAAAAAATTCAAGTTGTTCTGGAAATTAGACTACCACATCTTTCCAACGAGCCATCTCTCACCCAATTTCAACACTGGGAAGGCCTTCAAAATGGGCTGTAAAGTTGCGCTACGCGTTTGAAAAGATGCACGGCGCGTTTAGGTAGAAAGTTTCCAAAGGGATGTATTGATGCGCGGCACGCCTGTAGCATCAGTCAAAAATTCACCAAAAACCTTCAAAAACCCTTTCCAGAGCTACTCAACCAGTCAAGTAAGGACTGCCATCAAATTTTCAAGGTATTTCTATGATGCCTCATTTCTATTGTCAAATTTCTAAAGGGTGAATAATGCTACATTTTTCCAAGACCAAATGATGATTAAAAAATGAAGTTTCCGGTGTGAAATAAGGTGATGTGCTAAGTATGTTGAAGAAATTTTTTGTAGTGGGGGTTAGTCGATTAATTCAGTAATTTCTAAAAACCTAGAGCTACCCTCAAGATAAGGTAAAAAACATAAACTCTGTCAGCTCTGTTGTAATGGTGAAAAGAAATATCAGGGTTGCCATCTTTGTCCATGAGACAAGATTTAATGAGTGAAACTATTAAATCAAGTTTGGGGGTAGTAGATAGTGAACATAAGGAGCTTTGTTTTATGTTTTAAGACTCAGAATCGCCATGGTTTTGTTTACCCAAACCCTGACATAGTGAAACTGGTGGATTCTTATTGCTATCAAAAGACCATATAAACTGCCCTCAGAACAATTTGGAAAGGTGGAAGGCAGTGTTTGAAGAGAGACAAAAGGGGGTTTGAAAGGCAAAAGCAGTAAGCCTAACTTCAGTAATAGTAATCATTGTATAAAGTGCCATGCTTTTTCAAAAGTCATCCCTATGGGGTAAAAGGGAAAAAACCACTGTTTTCTCCTTATTCTATAAGCAGACCTTAAATGAGTAAAGTTGTTAAAGCAGTCTAAAGATGTTTTGGTCAAAACTGGGTATGAGAAACAATGTTGAATACAAGAGCAGTGCTTTGCTTAGAATAATGTTTGTCTGCTACAAGGGCTGTTTTGTGCTCATACCAAAACACAAATATCTTGATAACCTTACACTAACACAAAGATCACTTTGACTGTGTGTGCCTTTTGTTTGAATTTGTACTCATCATTAAAATTGTTTGTTGAGTGACAGGCAATGGGTAAAACAGTGTTTTGGAAAGAGCAGAGAATTTTGTGTTTAAAAAAGTCATCCCCCACAACATTTGAAACCATTGTTACCTTGATCAAAACAGTGATTGACAGAGGTGGATCAGTTTTGGAAAGGGAAACTTAGAGTTGAAAGGTGAAACAGTGGGTCTCTTTTTCAATTAGCAGTGATCATGGTGTAAAGGTTTTGGTCACCTCAAAGGTCTCCTCTATGTGGTAAACAAGGGCGAAAAACAGTGTTTTCTCCTTTTACTCCATGAAACAGAGCTTTAGTAGGTGAAATTGTCATTACCATTAAAGGGGGTTTATCAAAATCTGTGCAAGAAAATAGTGAAAGGAGGAGGGTGTGTTGATTGTGAAGAATTCTTGTTGTTTATCTACTACAAAGCTGCATGTTCTCACATCAAAAATACCAAGAGCTGGGTGACCTTGCCACAAACACAGAAAAATCACCATGGACTGTGTATGTGCTTTTTGGTTGACTGTATGATGGTTACTGAATTTACTTACTGATTGGCATACAGAAGAAGAAGAGCAGTGTTTTTAAATTGGAAAGATTTTTGTTTTTCCTTTTGTCTAAAAAACAAAGCTGTCCTATTATCCTCCAAAACACCAAAATCTAGGTGACCCTACCACAAACACAGAAAAATCATTTCACTGTGTATTATCTTTCATTCACTGTGTTTTTGTTCTTAAGTTTACTTGTTGAGTGGCATACAAAGGGAAAAGCATTGTTTTGGAAAGAGCAGAGAATTGTATGTTAAAGGGGCAGCTCACACAGCATTTGAAAACCAATTTTACATTGATCAAATAGTGATTAATAGAGAAGGCAGATTTTTGTTTGAAGAAGACATTTCAAGAACCTTTGAGGCAGTTTGGTTTTGCAGAAGCACATCCAAGACAAGTGCCTCCCAGGCAGGATAGTATGAGTGGATTGCACAAGAGGTATGAGCCTACCCCTTGGAAAAGAAATTGGAGAGGGCAAACAGGGATTTAGACCTTCAAAGGAGAGTGACGAAGCATTACAAAAAGTTAAGTCAATTTGCCCGGCGCAAGTTAAAGGCTGCTCATGACAAGCTCAAGGAGGTCAAAGGGAAGCGCCCGGCATGAAAAGTGAGAAAGGACACATCAGAACTTCAAATTTTAGCCTCTGCTTCGCAGCATGTTTCTAAAAGGCCTTGAGGGACTTTCTCACCAAAATTGAGCAAGTTTTGACATGTTTTGGTTTTTCGTCGTTTTTGGGTTTTTGGCTAAAAATCATGAAATTCGCCATTTCAGTTTGGGGGATCATCAAAGGAGGAGAATGGTATCATTGAATTCCATAGTTTTAGGAGCACACACTTAGTGATTTTTAGGACATTTGAAGATCATTTGCTCCCCCAAAATGGCGAAAAATGCCCGATTTTTCCACACTCTGCCCGGTCTATCAGCGAGCCTTATTTTTTGGCTTTTTACACACAGTCCTATTTTTGGAGGACATACAGGCATCAGATTGGGAAAATTCAAGTTTCTCCAGAAAGCAGACACTCATATCTTTCCAACAAGCTATCATGAGCCTCGTTTAGACATCGGGAAGACTGTCAAATGTTGCCGACAAGTTAGGGGACCTTTTGCTGATGTAAATTTTGAATATTTTTGTAAAATTTGAACCTTTAAAAACTGATATTTCCTCATGTGCGTTTAGCTATTTTTGCACATGAGAAGTAAGGAAAAGTCAATTATTTTCCCTTTTTTTAGCATTTTTTAGATATTTTATGAGATATTTTGTCCCTTGGGCTTTGCAAAGCCTCAAGGACAAGTTTAGATATTTTGATTAGGCCAATGAGGATGGAAGTTGAACCATGAGGTTTTCCTCACTTGAGCCTATTTATTCCACAAGCTCTCATTATAAACAAGGCTGAACTTGAGAAGAGAAGTAATATATGGTCATATGAGATTTGGAGAAAATACTTGTGTTATGCTTTTGGATTGCCTCTTGAATGTTTTTGGATGGATGATGAAGGATTGTTGATGGATTCCATGACATGGTAGAATGGTATAGTGTCTCTTTCTCTGTTTTGTATTCTAGTTTCCATTCATGAATACATTTTTCTTACTTGCTATAGATCATTAGAGAACAAATTTGAGACATTCCCATGGAGGCACCTCAAATTTCTTGTTTCTTCATATCTTCTTTGTTTTCTTCTTCCTAAGTAACATTAAAGAATTCTTGACTGTTCTTTAATAATTTAGGATATTGTTGCTTGTTTCATTCATGGTTTTATACATGCTAAGTATGACTTACGGTACGCCCTGTTTACCTATGGCTAGCTATAGTTCCATCCATGAAATTTCTCTTTGACTGATTAGATTATCATTTTGTTGAACCAAGGAGGCCTAGTTCCGATCTAGCCCTTTGCCTAGAACTATGCAAATCTTGTTGTTCAAAGTGCCCAATAACTTGAAGTACTATGTTTAGGCATTCCGGCATATTACGGTAAGTTGTTTTTCCATCTTAAGTGTTTTCCCCAAAGTTTGATAGTCATTTCCCAAAGTTAGAGGGTCATATACCTCTATGTGTGGCCTGAATTTTTATTTCTATGTATTGATTAGCTTATAGTTACATTTTGCATGATTAATGGTCTGCCCTACCATGTTTATGTTATCTATTGAACTAGTTATGCTTGAAACTCTTTGTTGTTCACAAACTTTATGTCCATTTACTCCATTTTGCCCAAAGATCCTTTCTACTCGAATCAAATCTACTTCTTCAACACCAGACACTGTTCCGATAGCTTTCTTGACCTTTTTGACCCCATAGCCCAAGCTTATTTTTGATCCGACATCGTTTTACCTATCTTATATCTTGATCGCCTATCCTCACAACTTGAAACTGTAAAACCAAAACTTACTTCATAACTAGCCTAAAATCGTAATATAATAAGCAAACATCATGTATATCCCTTTACACATTTAGGAGAGTCTTCCGTCCGTGAAGGCTAGGTCCTTGGGCTCCAAAGCTTGGTTTGATGTTACACTGTCATTTGGCTTGCCAATCAGCCAAATCACGGGACACTAACATAATGGCGATCATGGTGGGACTCTGAGTATTAAACAAACTTAGATTCCCTAGACCTTAAGCAGCCTTAAGAATACTATCTGATTGACTTATCCCACCGCTCACTGACATTAATGGCGATCACGGTGGGACTCTGAGTAATAAACAAACTTAGTTTCCCTAAAGATTCTAGCAACCTTAAGAATACTATCTGACTGACTTATCCCACCGCTCACTAACATAATGGCGATCACGGTGGGACCCTGAGTATTAAACAAACTTAGTTTCCCTAAACTTTCCAGAGACCCTTAAGAATACTATCTGATTGACTTATCCCACCGCTCACTAACATAATGGTGAACACGGTGGGACCTTCCGAGTTAGTGACAATTTAAGTACTCCTTAGTAACTCTCGAAGTCTCATTCAAACTTAGAAAACTTAAGTGTTGTCCGAAGAGTAGAAATTAGCTCCTTCACCATCTTAGCAAAATGATGAGTCAGTTATAGGAAAATCTTCCAAACCTTAGAAATACATAAAATTCAGAAAACCCCAAAAAAGCTCCCTTAGATTGGTTTTTGATAGTATTGGTGGTGGACCATACACATATACCTCAAAACAACTAAAAATCCACCTGGCGACTCCACTAGCCTCCAGTAGGCCTTACTATTTTACCGAACTCTAGGTTACTATCCGATCAACCTCTCCCATAACTCACTAACATAGCGGGAGATGGTGGGACACTGAGTACATGACAGTATAGCGAACTCTTATAGACTCTTGCGTCCTTCAAACATTAAACTCAAAACAGCAGTCCATAGATCATTTAGAGTAAACTCTTTTTGTTCTCGCCACCTTAGCAAAGTGATGAAACATGTTTAGAATACTTTTAATAAACCATAGACTGCACATAAAAACTCAGAAAAAACCCCAAAATAATTCCCAGTTTGGCTTTTTTCCTTAGTTACTGGTGGTGGACCATAGCTACATCTTTTCAAAACAATCAAGATCCACCTGACGACTCCACTAGCCTCTAGTGGGCCTAAAAACTCCATAAAGACCAAAAAATTCATAAACCATACCTTTCTTCTAACTCATCCTTCCAGAAACTTAAAATTACGGTGAAAACTCTGTAATCTGTGACAATATAAGTGTAACTTAGCGATTCAGAACACCCCACCATAAACATAAGAGATCAGCATAAACCTTCTTGCCAAGAGAACCATTAGCTTGACCATACAGCCTAGCAAACTGTTGAAACCAAGTGAATCACTCTTCTTTGCAAGTTTCCATCTCAAAGTTTGCTAATTTTTTTTTTCCCAAAGCAGCTTTGATAATGTTGGTGGTGGACCATAGTTCTCATATAAATCCACCTGGCGACTCCACTAGCCTCCAGTAGGTCTATTTACCCACTAGTCCTTATAAAGTCTCCTAGGAATGCATTAAGCAATCCCAATCATGCTGATGGTGGACAACACAATGCAAATCCTCCACCTGAGGACACAAAGGAGATATGCTCCGATGAGCAGAGAACATATCCCTGGATTTCCACACAAAATGCCTACAGATGTAGATTGGATAGGAGGCCTACCTATGTATGGAAGTTAAAGGTTGAATGGCATGAGGATTGCCTCATGAAAATGTTCATGGGTACATTAGAAGAAGAGGCAAGAGAATGGTATGAAGGCCTAGAACCTGGCATCTTGTTTTCTTTGAAAGATTTCCACAAAGTATTTTATAAACGCTATATAGGGCATTGTCCATCTCTATCATTGGCTGAAAATTGTTGTGATCACTCTGAAAATCTCATACAACACCTTGTAAGCATTGAAGAATGCTTTGGAAATTGGCATCCTGAGGATTTTTTAGAGGAGGTCCATAATTTTCTTAAACAAGCTAATCATCAAGATGACCAAGAAAAGTTGATCCTAGATGAAACCCATCAAAAAATAAGAGAGGATCCACAAGAGCTCTTTGAAAAGGTTGAAACCAATAACAATCCATCTTCCCTTCCCTGCAAAATGCAAGAGGACATTCAACCACAAGATCAAATTCCACAAAAAATGGAAAGAAATTGTTGCCCACTTCAAAGAAAACAGAAAATACTTTCTCCTTTAACTGAAGAGGAAATAGATCAAATTATAAACATGCAGACAACCTCTGAAACTTCATATAACCAAAGCTTCTATGATCTTTCTCCTGTTAATCCTGCATATAATAAGTCAGAAAATAGATTTGTAAATCAAGTTGAAGAAAAGAAATCTAATAGTCCAATATACATGGTTGGTGACATTACTTATGTTAATGATTCTACAATTTTTGATCAATATGTTGATGATTATGATTTCCAAATAGAAGCTAACTTTTCAGAAGACTCAATTTTTGATTTTCGGGAGAAAGATCAATTTCATAAACTTGAGAAAAGTGAGCAGCCATTACAGGTCATCTATGACACTGATGAGAAAAGCCTTGAGAGTTCAGAAGTAAGTGAAGAGTCTCAGACTTTTTGCTCTACTTCACTCCAGTCCGTCAGAGATAACATTCACATAATTGGAAATCAACAGTTTTTTAGTTTTGATGATGAGGTTGAGGAAGATGATGAAATTCTCGAGAATGTTGTAAATGAGAATCCTTTGCCTGAAATGGTTGAGGAAATAATTTTGGACATAGAATCTTCCTTAACTCCAGATTTGCAGCCACCAAGTTCCATTGAGTTACAAATTGCAGATGAAGAAATAGAGGTTGATAAACACATGAGAGTTGTCACACTATCCTTTCAAGATAATTTACTGTCAAAGTGTATCCCTGCTCATCAACCTAATGACCTTCACATAGTTTTCAGTCCACTTAATCAGAACACATCAGCTTGGAAAGAAAACTACACTGCAATATATGATGAGCCTGACAGTTCAAGTGATCATGAGTAAGAGGAAGAGTTGTTTTACTCGGAGAGTCCCAAATATAGCCAAGTGGAAGAAAGAGTAGTCCTGAATGAAGCCTATATATCAAATCTTCTAGATCAAGTATTATTCCAAGATCTATTTGTTGTTTTCCTTGAGAAATCTGAAGGAGTAGTGGGTTCTATCATGAACAAGTTGCTACCAAAAATGAGAAAAAACTTAAGCACTACTGTCCAGAAACAAATCAAATGGGAGTGGCCTTTTCATTATTTCTGCATCATGAAAGAACTGAACCAGAGTCACCCATGTCATCATCTACTTGACTGGTTACATTGGAAAGAAGAGTTCACCAAATGTGTATGTTGTGTATAGTTTAGGCTAGGATAGATAGATAGCTGTGAAGAATAAGCTCAGCCTTGTGAGCATCTTTTTAGTTTTAGTTTGTTTGAAGAAAAAGTAAAAAAGCAGAAAAGTCAAAAACAATAGGAGAATAGAAAAGAGGGCAG
Source organism: Pinus albicaulis (assembly GCA_034641835.2). Classification (NCBI taxonomy): domain Eukaryota; kingdom Viridiplantae; phylum Streptophyta; class Pinopsida; order Pinales; family Pinaceae; genus Pinus; species Pinus albicaulis. The sequence goes on from JAXQQM020084834.1 coordinate 100,780, forward strand.
TTGAAAAATAGAAAGAGGCCCCATGTTCCAAAAAATAGTCCTTCGGAAAGCGCGCAAGTCTAAATGCCGCTACTAGTACTCAAATGTCTTGTTCAGCTATCTAGCCTAATCATAGCTAAACATGTTTAAATTTAATTGCTGATAAGTTAGTGAGTGAAAAAGATGGTCAACATTGTGTAAGCTTGACTTATCAAAGAGAGTAGATTAGGAAAAGATACTGGTTCCACACGCCCAAAACAGAACCAAAGAGGGAAGAGGGGATGAAAAACAAATTGTGCATCTTAGCCCTGTTTTTCCTAGTTTCCATTTTTATGCAAAATAATATTTGTGTGCAGCTTGTCTTTCATGCCGCAAATACATGACGAATCAGAATGTCTAACCCTGATTCGATCATTTTAAATTTCAGATTAGAGAAAAAAATCCTATCAAACAACTTAATCTTGACAGTTGATCTAGCGTAGGTAGAGTAATGAAGGAGTTCATCAGTTTAATATGAACTCCCGGAAGATATAAGTGTAGAATTAGATAGGTTCATTTTTCAAAAAGAAAAAATATATATTGTCAAAAGGCTGCTAGTCCAAATGCGCCAAAATGAAGAAAAAATGTTAGGAAAGATAGTGGGGTAGGTAGAAATATCATTGATGCTAATCATGCTGTCAATTTTTAGAAGAAGAATCAAGGAAGAATGAATTTTGCGCCAATGGGTAAGGCACTGGTCTTCATAAGCCAAATATCTGAAATTATGGACACCTCCTGAAAAGGAGTTGCCCTCCCCAAATGGAGCCACTGTTAGTCATCAATATTTTTCACTTGTTGGTGATGACTAGTTGTACAGCCAAGTTTTATAGCAGCTGATCTAAAATTTGTCAAATTTTCCAGCTGGAAAACACCCATAAATTTTTTTCCCTCTTACCTTTCAATCCGCCCATGACGAGATGAAACCCCATTATCAAATCCTACCTAGCCTCAGCCATACTAGTCTGCCCATAAACTCTAAAGATACAATCCAAATCTATTCAAACAGTCTCCCCTAAGTTAGGAAGTGGCGTTTTAAGGCATTTCTCCCTTGGTAAACTATCCAAGAGCCAAAGAACCTCCATCTTCTATTGACCAGTCATAATAGACCTTCCCATTCTACAAATAAAGTTGGTTACAGCTCTAGGTCGCGCCACTAATACACCTTTAAGTCTCAGCAAAACATGGACCATAAGTCAAGCTGATTTTAGGTTTTTTTATAGTATTTCGATGGATCTTTCAAGGACAGAGACCTACCAGCCTCTCAGAAGACAATTTTTGGCTCCACATGAGAAGACAGCTACTTCTCAATGTGATCTTGAGCCTGGGATGCAGCGACAGAGCAAAGAGTTTTTCATCAAGCTCTTGCGACCACATTCAAAGCCTGAAAGGAAAGTAAAAGGAAAAATAGCACTGTCACAAGGCTGATGATACAACATGACTGAGAAAACCTCCTTCATCTATAAGCAGAGGGTTTTTTAAGACTTAAAAGCGCCTCCTTCATCTATAAGCAGAGGGCCAAAGATAAAGTATGTTCTTAAGCTTGTTGCTAACTATGAAGACAACTTTCAAGTACAGTGAGACAGCAAATGAAGTTCTCTGCTTGAAAATGATGATTAAAAGTAGAGTTAAAGTAGGTTTCAAGGTTTTTTTTGCATGAATTTCATTATTATTTGAGCTACAGTGTGAAACTAGCTGGTTCAGCATCATTGAAGAAATACTGTTAAATAGATGGCCAGAAGATTCAAGAAGTCTTGAGCTCAAACTAACCTCTGCCATCATATATAAGAGAAACCAATAACATTTTGATTCATCAAGAATTTTGCATTTGATTGAGACAGAAGTTGAAAGAAACATCAGGCAGTTTGTCAAAAAAGGGGCCTCCTTCATTCACAAGCAGAGGGCCAGAGCATTGATAAATTTTTAGGGTTTTCACTGATTGAGGGACGAATGGTAAGAGAAATAGGAGGCAGTTGGGATGCTTCTGAATAGAGTAAGCATGTAAAAACAAATGAAATACATCAGTACTATAACTATCAAAAGGATGGACTATCTCCTATCAGAATTTGCTTCCAAAGACAGTCTAGAGCTCAAACAAAATAGAGTTGAAGAATGATTAAGGGACAGGTCATGGAATAGGTAAATTATGATAATTATTTTTCAAAGGGTACTGTTTCTTCCTATTCATGAGGGAATTTATTTCAAATAGCTCATCACAGTGAATACAAAGGGATAGTAAAATTTGCATGGCTATTGAATCATAGTACCTCTGCCACAGTAAAATTAGGGTTAAGGAGCGCCCGGGCATTTTGTTTCAAATTGTGTTTCTGACCAAACGAAGATGAAATTTACAAAAGTGAGAGAGGTTTTCATCCCTCATAGGTTTAAAAAGAACAACCTCCTTCAGTTTATACACAGGTGTCATGGTTTGTGAGAAATGTGAAAAATACAGATGTCACGGGAGAATTTTTGCACTAGGATTTATCATTTTGACCAGTGATGGGGAAGTCAGATTTTGAACAACCAAATGGAACCCAAATGAAAAAATTCAAATTTTTATAGAAATTATACTTTCAAAGCTTTCCGATGAGCCATATCGGGCCAAATTCCGACAACAGGAAGGCATCCAAAAGTAGCCTGCAATCAACACTATGTTTTTCTGCACCAGCATTCAGCATTTTTGACCAGTGATGAGACAGTCAGTTTTTGAACACCAAAATAGACACCAAATGAAAAAAATCAAGCCTATCTGGAAATTAGACTTCAATATATTTCCAACGAGCCATCTTGGGCCCAATTATGACACCGGGAAGGCATCCAAAAGTGGCTTACAAACAACACTATGCATTTCTGCACCAGGATTCACCAGTTTTGACCAGTGTTGGAAGAATGAATTTTTGAACGACCAAATGGAATAAAAATTGAAAAATTTAAGTTTTTATGGAAATTAGACTTCCACAGCTTTCCAACGAGCCATCTCGCACCCAATTCTGACACCAGGAAGGCCTTCAAAATGGGCTACAAAGTTGTGCGACACGTTTGAAAAGATGTGCGGCGGGTTCAGGAAGAAAGTTTCCAAAGGGATGTATTGATGCACAACACGCCTGTAGCAGTGCGCGGCGCACCTGTAGCATCAGTAAAAAAAATCACCAAAAACCTTCAAAAAAATCTTTCCAGAGCTTCTCAACCAGTCAAGCAAGGACTGCCATCAAATTTTCAAGGTATTCTATGATGCCTCATTTCTGTTGTCAAATTTCTAAAGGGTGAATAATGCTACGTTTTTTCAAGACCAAATGATGATTAAAAAATGAAGTTTCCAGTGTGAAATAAGGTGATGTGCTAAGTATTTTGAAGAAATATGTTGCAGCGGGGGTTAGTCAATTAATTCACTCATTTCTAAAAACCTAGAGCTACCCTCAAGATAAGGAAAAAAATATAAACTCTGTCAGCTCTGTTGTAATGGTGAAAAGAAATATTAGGGTTGCCATCTTTGTCCATGAGACAAGCTTTAATAAGTGAAACTGTTAAATCAAGTTTGGGGGTAGTAGATAGTGAACATAAGGAGCTGTGTTTTATGTTTGAAGACTCAAAATCGCGATGGTTTTGTTTACCCAAACCCTGTCATAGTGAAATTGGTGGATTCTTATTGCTATCAAAAGACCATATAAACTGTCCTCAGAACAATTTGGAAAGGTGGAAGGCAGTGTTTGAAGAGAGAAAAAGCGGGGTTTGAAAGGAAAAAGAAATAAGCCTAACTTCAGTAATAGTAATCATTGTATAAAGTGCCTTGCTTTTTCAAAAGTCATCCCTGTGGGGTAAAAGGGAAAAAACCACTGTTTTCTCCTTGTTCTATAAGCAAACCTTAAATGAGTAAAGTTGTTAAAGTAGTCTGAAGATGTTTTGGTCAAAACTAGGTATGAGAAACAGTGTTGAATACAAGAGCAGTGCTTTGCTTAGAAGAATGTTTGTCTGCTACAAGGGTTGTTTTGTGATCATAACAAAACACAAAGATCTTGATAACCTTACACTAACACAAATATCACTTTGACTGTGTGTGCCTTTTTTTTGACTTTGTGCTCATCATTAAAATTGTTTGTTGAGTGACAAGCAATGGGTAAAACAATGTTTTGGAAAGAGAAGGGAATTTTTTGTTTAAAAAAGTAATCTCGCACAACATTTGAAACCATTGTTACCTTGATCAAAACAGTGATTGACAGAGGTTGAGCAGTTTTGGAAAGGGAAACTAAGGGTTGAAAGGTGAAACAGTGGGTCTAGTTTTCAATTAGCAGTGATCATGGTGTAAAGGTTTTGGTCACCTCAAAGGTCTCCTCTATGTGGTAAACAAGGGCGAAAAACAATGTTGTCTCCTTTTACTCCATGAAATAAAGCTTTAGTAGGTGAAACTGTCATTACCATTAAAGGGGGTTTATCAAAATCTGTGCAAGAAAACAGTGAAAGGAGGAGGGTGTGTTGATTGTGAAGAATTCTTGCTGTTTATCTTCTACAAAGCTGCATGTTCTCACATCAAAAATACCAAGAGCTAGGTGACCTTGCCACAAACACAAAAAAATCACCATGGACTGTGTATGTGCTTTTTGGTTGACTGTATGATGGTTTTTGAATTTACTTACTGATTGGCATACAGAAGAAGAAGAGTAGTGTTTTTAAATTGGAAAGATTTTTGTTTTTCCTTTTGTCTAAAAAACAAAGTTGTCCTATTGTCCTCCAAAACACCAAAAGCTAGGTGACCCTATCACAAACACAAAAAAATCATTTCACTGTGTATTATCTTTCATTCACTGTGTTTTTGTTCTTAAGTTTACTTGTGAGTGGGATACAAAGGGAAAAGCATTGTTTTGGAAAGAGCAGAGAATTGTATGTTAAAGGGTCAGCTCACACAGCATTTGAAAACCAATTTTACCTTGATCAAAGAGTGATTAACAGAGAAGGAAGAGTTTTGTTTGAAGAAGACATTTCAAGAACCTTTGAGGCAGTTTGGTTTTGCAGAAGCACATCCAAGACAAGATGCCTCCCAGGCAGGATAGTATGAGTGGATTTCACAAGAGGTATGAGCCTACCATTTGGAGAAGAAGTTGGAGAGGGAAAACAGGGATCTAGAGCTTCAAAGGAGGATGACGAAGCATTACCAAAAGCTAAATCAATTTGCCCGGCGCAAGTTAAAGGCTGCCCAAGAAAAGCTAAAGGAGGCTAAAGGGAAGCGCCCGGCATGGAAAATGAAGAAAGACACATCAGGACTTCATATTTTGGCTTCTGATTCAGAAAATATTGCTAAGAACCCTTGAGGGTCATACACACCGATTTTGGGCAAATTTTGACATACTTTGGATTTTTGGCATTTTTGAGTTTTTGGTCAAAACTCATGAAATTCGCCATTTCATTTTGGGGATTCGTCAAAGGAGGAGAATGGTATCATTGGATGCCATAATTTTAGGAGCACACACTCAGCAATTTTCAGGACACTTGGAGATCATTTGCTTCCCCGAAATGGCGAAAAATGCTCGCTTTTTGCACACTCTGCCCGGTTTATCAGCAGACTGTAATTTTTGGGTTTTTACACACAGGCTCAGTTTTGGAGGACTTCCAGGCATCATATTGGGAAAATTTTAGTTTTTCCATAAATTAGACACTCATAGCTTTCCGACGAGCTATCATGAGCCTCGTTTCGACATCGGGAAGGCTACCAAATGTTGCCGGCAAGTCAGGGGACCTTTTGCTGATGTAAATTTTGAATATTTTTTTAATTTTTGAACCTTTAAAAACTGATATTTCCTCATGTGCGTTTAGCTATTTTTGCACATGAGAAGTAAGGAAAAGTCAATTTATTTCCCTTTTTTAGTATTTTTTAGATATTTTATGAGATATTTTTGTGCCTTGGGCTTTGCAAAGCCTCAAGGACAAGTTTAGATATTTTGAATAGGCCAATGAGAGTGCAAATTGAACCATGAGGTTTTCCTCACTTGAGCCTATATATTCCAAAGGATTTCATTGTAAAACAAGGCTGAAATTGAGAAGAGAAGCAATATATGGTCATATAAGCTTTGGAAGAAATACTTGTCTTATGCTTTTGGATTGCCTCTTGGATGCTCTTGGATGAATGGAGAAGGATTGTTGTTGGATTCCATGACTTGGTAGAATGGTATAGTGTCTCTTACTTTGTTGTTGTCTTCTAGTTTTCATTCATGAATACATGTTTCTTGCTTGCTATAGATCAGTAGAGAACAAATTTGAGACATGCCCATGGAGGCACCTCAAATTTCTTGTTTCTTCATAGCCTCTTTGTTTTCTTCTTCCTAAGTAACATTAAAGAATTCTTGACTGCTCTTTAAATATTTAGGATATTGTTGCTTGTTTCATTCATGGTTTTATACATGCTAAGAAGGACTTACGGTATGCCCTGCTTACCTATGGCTAGCTATAGTTTCCATCCATGAAATTTCTCTTTGACTGATTAGATTATCATTTTGTTTGAACCAAGGAGGCCTAGTTTCGATCTAGCCCTTTGCCTAAAACTATGCAAATCTTGTTGTTCAAAGTGCCCAATAACTTGAAGTACTGTGTTTAGGCGTTCTGGCATAGTAAGTTAAGTTTTTTTTCTTTCTTAAGTGTTTTCCCCAAAGTCTGATAGCCATTTCCCAAAGTTAGAGGGTCATATACTTCTATGCATGGCTTGAATGTTTATTTCTATGTATTGATTAGCTTATAGTTACATTTTGCATGATTAATGGTTTGCCCTACCATGTTTATGTTATCTATTTAACTAGTTATGCTTGAAACTCTTTGTTGTTCACAAACTTGATGTCCATTTACTCCATTTTTCCCAAAGATCCTTTCTACCTTGAATCAAATCGGCCCTTCAACAGCCTTGTATCACCGTCTGATAGCTTTCTTGACCTTTTCGACCCCATAGCCCAGTTGATCTGACATCTTTTTACTTATCTTATATCTTTGATCAGTTTCATCCCTCACAACTTAAAAACCAAAACCAAAAAACTTACTTCATAACTAGCCTAAAATCAGAACAAAATAAGCAAACACACATATATCCCTTACACATATAGAGAGAGCCCTCTCTGAGTCCAGGAAGGCTAGGTCCTTGGGCTCCAAAGTTTGATTTGATGTTACACTGTCATTTGGCTTGCCAATCAGCCAAATCACGAGACACTAACACCCATTAGGGAAGAATCCTTAAAGATTCCTACACCAATGTTATGAAGCGATGGCGGGGGTCTGATAACGAACGAAATGCTTCCATTTTCTTGGAAACTAGAGGTGAAGAAGGAAAGTTGATCGATGACTGTGATGCCGCCCTTATGAGGGAAGACGAACATGCGAAACTAAGTAGATACAACCATAGCCATAGTGTAAACCCACGGTCTTCCAAGTAAGATAGTGTAGTCAAGGGGTTCATCAACGACCTCAACTTCAATAGTAACATTTTTTCCCCCAATTTCGACTTGCAGGTTACTGAGAATTCCACAAGGCTTATATGTATGACTGTCAAAATATTTTCAATGTCATAGGTGATTGTGATAAACTCGGCGAGCCAAGTGACTTCTAGTAACTCATATACATGATACAGCTATATGCACCTTCATTAATAATATTCCGATGAATGATGTGATTCAAGACATTTACTTGAATTAAAAATTCTAATTGTGCTGGAAATTGTGGCACATAGCTCGCATGGTTAGATACTACAAGATTAGAGTTCGTCGGATCAATTCTACCAATTTCCGTCAACAAAGCGTGCTTTTGGAAGGAACATCTGAACTTACCTCAAGCATTGACGTAGTAGAAGGTAACTGAGCCAGATCCTCGACTACATTATAATTTTGAGCTGCACGAGTTTGAGGGTTGAAATTTGATTTATGAACGACTCCCTTTGGTGGATTTATTGTTAACTCAGGAATAATAGGTGGCGGAATTCAACCAGATGAAGTCAAAGTTGAAGTAGTAGGTTGATCTGTAGCTAACCATTCGACGACGAAAGAGGATTAATGTAATATTTACTTCGAGTGGAAACCAAAGCATCATTTTTGGGCTTAGTGGTGGATAACATAAGCACTTTTGAACTAGAAGTAGGATCTTTGTAACAACCATATGTGTTCCCCGAGTTCAGAAAATGGTTTTCCAAGACTGCAGATGTGACAAAAGTATTAATAAGTTTCAAGAATTCTGAGCAGTGAAAACAATCTCACGTAAAATGCTCCTCATTACATATCAAACAAGGGTAATGTTGTTTCTGAGAAGTATCGGATGTATTAGATGATTTTTCCCACTGGGGTGAATTTTGTTTCTTCTTATCTTTCCCTTTCTTCTTACTTTCGGGTTGCTTGCACTTTTTCCCTTGTCCGATGACACGGCATGTATTTCGGAAGAAGACGTAGGATCAGATGCAACAGGAGTTTGTTTTAACACAGCAAGTGTGGAAACAGATGGTCGACTTGCTGACTAAGTGCTAGCACGACCAATCACACCATCATCGACATGAATGTCCTTCCCATATGGAGAAGGAGGAACAGTAAAATTTGGTCACGGTGCATTCAGAAACTTTTCATAAAGTGTGCCAGACTTAGACGTATAAATCAAATCCAGATACTGGGCACGAGAAATTAATTTCTCTTCAGTGGAAACACCGCCTTTGGCCATGTCCTCAGTGATATATGGCAACAAGGAATTTATAAATTTCTCAGCTAAAAGCTAATTCAAAACAAAGGTTTTAACCATTCGACTATGACAACAACGCCATTCATGTATGTGATCTGATATGTGAGTAGCAGTCGTCTGTTTAAATTTGGTCAAAATTTCGGTTCTAGTTTCATATCTAATGGGTAACTAGAAGTGGGTTGAAAAATTAGTAGCCAAAGTCGTGAAGTTATCAAAATAAGCTCGTGGTAATTCGATATACCACTTTGCAGCCGGACCAGTGGGTGTTTGATGGAAAATATGGACTCTAAAAGAATCATCATTCATGGAGTTTGATGAACACCATAAATGATAAGTCATAACGTGCGTATATGGATCTTCCCTAGAGTTTCCATTGAATTTGGGAATATCAGAGGGTAATTTATGAGGAATCACTGGTCACCAAGGTAAATAATGAATTGGATCATTAGTGAGCCGGTTAAAATTAGGTAACTCTAATGTTGCAACAAAAAACAACTATCGGTTTAGATCAAGTTGAGCGCAACTAGGGTAAGATGGAATTTCCTAGGAAATAGGTTGTTGTGCACCGATATAAGGATTCTGCTATTGGTAACCTTGATAGGGGTAAGTTTGTTGACCAAACCCTTAATAATATTGTTGACCAAGACCTGGATAAGCTTGATATTGTTGAAATGGTTGTTGTGGGTGCCATGGGATTTGATAATACTGTTGTTTCCCGCCAGGATAATTTGGACTAGGTTGTGAATATATGGGACCAGTAGAAGCCCGTGACAAGGGTAAATTAGCCAGTGGTTGTGAAATTCTCGATACATATGGTTGTTGTAAACCAGCCTGGAAAGACAGAATATATAGACCTGAAACTTGAGGGTTAAGGGTTGAAGGACCCACATGAGAAGAATGAGCTACAACCAAGGAAGTAATAATAGGCGTAGTAGGTACGGATGAAATAGGTTGAACTGGTTGATATTGGTACACAATCATTTGTGTTTGAACATGAAAGGTAGGATGCGATTGACAAACATGAATTCCAACATAATATTGACCTAAAAATGAAGGAGTACTTCCATATGGGGTAAACATATGTTTCCCCCTAGCACATGGAGTATAAGGATATTCAACATACTGACCTTCATATGATGGGAGTCCAGCAAAAGTTGGATAAGATGGACGGTAATTGGATGGACTGGCCTGATATTGAGTTGATGATATCAATAAAGGATGAGGTCATTCGGTACTCGTAAGAGAGGAACCAAATAAAATTACATATAATGACATGGTAGATGTCCATGGACTAGAAGAGGCACCAGAGTAGATTCCATTTAAAGCTTGGTAACCCTATAGGACGGACATACCGCCATAAATATTAGACTCAGGTGTTGTAGAAAACATCAAAGAGATAGCAACAGTAGATGATGTCACAATTGTAATAGATGTTATAGTCTGGGGTGTTGTCTCAAACATGGTTAGATAACCTAGTAAATACTCTAAAGAATCTACGAGATCTTGAGAATGAGCAGGATCTACAGGAGCAGAGTAGGTCAAATGAGGAAAAGACAGATAAATATGAAGCCCCGACCCAAAATGAGTTGGAGTTGAAGGGGTTGTATTTTCCTGAAGTTCTTCCTCAATTGAAATCAAACCAGGTGGAAGTACTTCACCGTCAGGCCCGAGATAAATTTCAGGCGGTAAACTCTGCGATAAAGAGGAAGACTCAATAGTTACAGATGACTGAGGATGAGACGGTTGATCGTCTTCCAGTACAGGAACAACTTCTTGTTGTTCAACTTCGGGATCAAGATTTTCTGGTAAAAGAAAAATAGGTTCTGGATCAACTTGTGGTTGAACAACTTCAAGTTTTGGATTTATCGTTTCACTGGATTGAATTTCAGTGTCCTCAGGTAACTGTGAAGGTTTCATCTTGACAGTGGTAGATAAACCAGGATCGGTAGAAACGACTTGAGACTCGGTACTCAAAGGATCAGATCACTCATGTAAATTAGATGAAGATGTAGCACCAAAGGTTTCAAAGGTATCAGACTAGGTAGGACGAGCTCGCCTTCACTGACTAGGTATAGCTTCTGGCAGTAAAGGTGGTTTATTCGTTGTCATACGCAAATGACGGGGAAAGGGTTGATCTTATTCCACGATTTCTGATTGATTTTAATACAAAAAAAATAAACAAAAACAGGGTAGTTCTAGGTAATAGGATTAAAAAACAACTATGAACTGCAATATACTGCTCCAGTAAACCAAGGACATATGTACGTGTAGGCAATATCCCCGAATGTTGTGTTTGGTGTATCACGGTGTACAAGGCGGCCGACTCAGTTACCTATGGATGGTAAGCAACCTAATGTTGTCCTCCCCAATATACTCGATGGTACATGGAGGCCCAATCCGTGTTAGCGCTATCTAATGTGAAACCACGCAATGAGAGCATCCCCTTATACTTTTCATACTAGAACACTACCCGATATACTCAAGCTACGTGGACGAGCTCCGATATACTTACGTACGTGGAATGAGGCATCGCACTTGGAATGTATCGCAAAAAATTAATGACAGCTGCTATGTTTTACAATGTCAGAACACGTCTCTAGCTTAGAACTCTAAATGTTATCATTAAGTGACAATGCTCCCTTAGGTTAACTGAGAAAAATTTTAAGTTGATCTTGCTTATAAATTTTCCTTTTAGGTTCACCACATGATGTATTTGACATTCATATAATGCAACAAAGATGATAAGCATTCGTTTAGATTTAATTTCGACAATGAAAACCTTAGCTACAAGGGATATAGCAATCAGATTGTAAGCAATCAACAATGAGCACATCTAAATGAAAATTCCCTAACTATTCCTATGCAGCACTCAGAAACCCTTTATGAAAATGCATGTTTTTCTTTTTTATTTCTTTTAAGTGTGAATGAATGAAAAAGAAACTATGATGCACAAATAATCAATCAATATTTTCTAGAGAAACGAAGACTAGAACGACAATTCCTCTTTCGAAAATAAATAACTGATCAAATGTAAATTTTAAACTTTGGAGCTATTTCGACAATGATAAAGAAAACAAGAATAAACATTGAACAAATAGACATCCAAGGTGAGCAAGGATAGTTGAATCAATCTGGTCCCTAAAGGCAATTGGACACTTGAAAACTTAGCAAAAAAGATACTGAAATGAATGGTAAAGGACAAAATTTTGATGAATTTTTGGTTGGTCACTGGAGAAACGCACCCCTAAGTGGGAGACATTGCGTTGCATAGAATTGTCTCTAAGCCAACAGTGCTATGCAGAGCACTTTTTCAAGACCAATAGTGCGTTGGTGCCAGAGGAATCTCAAAAAATAGGCAAGAAAAACCACTTATTTTGCCAAAACACATTCAAATGACTGTAATGAAGCAATTAAAGTCTACTATAGGCTGAAAAACAAGGACAAAACCACCAGGGACGATCAATCGATCCCCAATGAAGTCACCAATTTGTTTTACGGAAATCAAACCAATGGATATGTTAGAGTCGGCCTTTATAGTCCTCCGTCAGAGATCATTTCGCTTTTTGCATAACATTTTTAGGTGTCTCGCTCACTTCACTTCGTTGCATTTCGCTAGGGGCATGCCATTGACTGACGAGAGGGTTTGGTCGTCTTGTAGTCCCTCATGCTTGTACCTGCTGGGCTAATTAAAACTCCTCAAAAGTCATCGAAGTTCAGTTCACGTCATTCATGGTTATAAATGATTATTTTGGTCAACAAGAGTCTTTTAGTTTTAGAGTCTAGGGTTCAGTATTTTGATATATTTAATAAATGCCCACAGGCCATGAGGATGGTTTCGAAAAGGTTCTTAATTCAAATTTTCATCATCAAACACATTTGAGGACATTTTTTGTTCAAAACTCTGTTTTGAACAAGAAATTTTCAAATTCATTTTTTGTAACAATCATGTATTTTTTCTACCATAAATTTTTTTTCAAAGCAGCCTCTGGTCTTTGCCGAAGTCCAAACGCCAACATCCCTGCAAAAACAACCAGATTTCATCAGTCCAAACTTAGAAAATCAATGAAAAAGCCAAATGATAGAAGTTCAATGAAAGGATAAAGTGCCAAATGAAAAACATTACAAAGTGGGTTGTGGAGGAAGTAAAAATTAAACCAAACTCTTGCAAGATATGTTCCAAGGCTATGTAAATTGTTTTTGTCAAATTACATTCACAAATTTTCAGAGAAAAGCCAAATTTGGAGGTTGAAGAGCGAATTTCAGTGTTGAAGGGCCATGACTGTGTGTTGACAGTGCGCGCGGCGCATAGGAACAGAGCGCGGCGCATTGGGAAAAAACCAGCAGTTCATTTTTACATGCGTGCGGCGCACCCAAGGGCCATGGCGCACTGGGTTTGCGCGCGGCGCATAGAGCTCTAAGGCCGGAAAATTACCCTCCTTCACCAAAATTCGTTTCAAATCGGCTCTTTCGCCTCCAAGTAAGTTTGTCAAAGCCTGTATGATGATTTTGGGCTATGGTGCTATGGTTTAGAAGCAAAGATATTAGTGTTTGAATGGCGCAAAACTTAACCCTATGTCCACTTCGAAATCTGCTCCATAGGGTTTGAGGAGTGATGATTGTCATTTGAAATTGGTGTCAAAACTTGCATTTGCCAAAATACTCTTATGCCATTGTTATGTATGCTTTTATCACTGCTATCATTATATCATGTTCCTCACTGCTGTGATCACTGTTATTATACCACAGTCCCATTGTTATACCATTGTTTCACATCCTTCATTCCCTTTTGTTCCCATGTGGTAAAAATCTAAATTTATCACTTGTTATCCCTTCCCTCCATTGACAAAATTTTAATTGCCACAACATTCAAGGATTATGCCTTATATTTCACTTACATTTTTTCATTTCACCCATTCCCATTCCCAAAAATACTCCCCTCACTATCACTGTTTTCCTATATCACTTGTAAATTGTCCATATTCCTAAGTCCCTCAAGCAGTGGCTGTCCTCACACTTGACAGTACTTTCCTCATTGTGGTTTTCCTATAGCATCTTTATACATATGTGACACATTTGGGATTAGAGCATACACTGAACTCTTGTTTTCATCATTACCATATCAGCATATATTTGTCATACTTTTAGCACCATGTCAGAGACAGATTCACCTTATGAGCAGGGGTATGAGCAGGACAGTGATTCATCTACAGAGGTTAATGTGCCAAGGAGGTCTCACAAAAGTGGCAAAAGTGGCAGGCATGTTAGGGAGGAGCCCACTTCTTTGACCCAACTGCAGGCTTGCCCGCTTGCAATGGATTGTTTTCAGCGTCAGTCATGTTTCCATTATTGTGAGATGATTTCCAGAACTCAGCATCATCATGAGTTAGCTCGCCTATTTGTCTTACATTTGCATAACGGTCGTGTAAACCTTGCTGGGGTGGATTTTACTTTGTCACGAGAGACCATTTCAGAGGCGACTGGGATACCAAACATCGGGGAAGAGTGGAATAAGCGGCAACAAAGCTTATTATGAGCCATATATCAGACCTGGATATATGAGGCAACTGAGCAGGGTATTTCCATTCTGATTTCTGAAGGATGAGTATGCACCATTGATGAAACTCATCATTCGTTATTTCAGTTGTGAAGGGAGCTTTTCACGCTTGTATGCATATCACATCCGGCTGTTGATGCACTTCACAAGAGTGCGGTTGATGAGAATTCCATACTTCATGTACCGTAACATAGAGCGGATGACATTTCTTGTACAGAAGAAGGCCCCAACACAGCAGCATAACAATATATATCATTACGCGCTGATCAAAATCATGGTGGTACATCAGCTCACACAACAGGGCATCGCATGGGATGAGTTCATCTCCCGTGACTTCTTTGCAATGCCACAGCCGCCTCCCGAGGTAGTTCATGATGAGGGAGAGCCTTCACACCAGTTTGATATTCCTAAGACTGAGCATATCAGCGCTCCAGTGTATGTGACATATCAGCGAGGCCACAAAGCCTTATTTGCAGCTACACGACGAGTACTATCTCCACCCGGGGTGGAAGGGGTCTCGTTGACTTCATCAGCAGCACGAGTACTATCTCCACCCGAGGTGGAAGGGGTCTCGCCTTTGAAATCAGCACAGGTACAGGTTCAGGACAGAGGCAAGAGGCCTATGCACGATGAGGGCCCTTCAGGAGGTCAAGACACTGATTTTATACTCATCGATGTTGATGCGAGCTCTCCTTGCTCGAAACTGAGGGAGGTCATCCAGGAACAGAGAGCTGAGATTGGTACTTTGACAGAGAATTTTCAAAGAGCATAGTGGGTGATAAATTACCTGGAGCAGCGGAAAAAATAGCTGGAGGATCAGCACACACTTGTAGAGCTGCGACGAATCTGTGAAGATCGACAATTGGCTCGGAAGAGACCTGGTGACATGACACCAATTGAGCGAGAGACCGAACTCATGCATGTTAACATTAATATAGAGAAGTTTTTGGAAAATTCCAATAGAGACAAAGACATGCTCCGTCATATGAAAGGTCATTATTGGGCCCGCATGCATGTTTGCAGAGCAAAAATGAAGATCTTGAAGAGAAGGTTGAGCAGAGCACTGAAACGGCGAAAGAGGCCTGATCCACTCCAGATTTTGTCCGAGGCTTCATTGGATGAGCATGAGGCATGATAGGGGATCTTCACTCCAAATTTCAGCAAATTTGGAGAAGTTTTTGTCATTTTTGAAAATTTTGGTCACAAAACAGGTTTTTCCGCCCAACGCGTCGCGCATCCCGACGTGCGCTTATGATTGGGACACCTTCTGGAGGAAAACTTCGTATTTTTGGATTTTTCACGGTAATTTATGCATGCTCAGAAATGGCCGAAGAATTTCATCAAGTTCTGGATGATCAAAAGGGCCAAAAACACCATGAAAACCACCTTTCTGCCACCTTTTGCACCAGCAGGAAGTACTTCTGGGAGAATGAAGCTTTGAGGGGAAAATGAGCTCCAAATTGAAAATTTCCACTTGGGTTGGATATAATACATCCAGGGCTTTCCAAGGAGCTATCATGAGCTCGATTTTGACTCTGGGAAGTTCCCAAAAATTAGGATGAAAGTAGCGCAACGCATAGAGATTTGGCGCACGACGCATAGAGGTTTTTGGCATGTTTTTCACCTTCCAGCTCAGAAATTCGGCCAGTTTGGACTAGTTTCACCTCTTGATGTAATTTTTGGTTCTTATTGATGTAATTTGATGTACATGATGTAAATTTGTCACTTATTTACTTGTTCTAGATGATTCATTCACAAAAAAGTGAAAATCAAGTGAATGGATCAGTTTCCTAGCTTATAGAGGCAGGTTGTTTAGCTACCTAGATTTTAGCTCTTTGTTTAGAATTGGTTCAAACTAATCCTATAAGCATGAACTCGACCCCTAGAGGCATGGGAAGGGGTTATACTTGTCTATCTATTGTATTTTATGAGACACTTTCAGGGTTGAACTGTTGGGAAACGTTTGGCACACTATTGTACATATTTTCTGCATTTTGGCTAAGGAAAGATCAGAGGTTTTGCAGCACCTGTTGGGATTCTTGTGGTTTTCAGTTTTGATGGTGTGCTCTCTCAGTTATTTTTAAGTTCTTTAATGTTTAATGTATGCCATTCCCTTATTTTTCTTCTGAAACTAAATGAATGAGTAAATGAGGTAGAATCCATTGATTCCAGTGCTCTGCCTTTGAATTTGTTTAGTTTTATATGTTTTCGCCAGTTTGGAGAGGATCCTTTTTATCCCTTGCCCTCTTCAGCTCCTTTTCATTCTGATCCATCCATACACATAATCAAAAAGCATCAAGACTACTGCCTACCTTTCCCCAACTCGAATTCTCCAAAGATCTGGCCTCATCCCCGAGCCCAAAATTGTTTTTCCCATTTTTCCAACAAAAACCCAAAAAATTTAAATCAAACCTTCCTATCTATTTACTAGCCTAAAATACATATCCATATTAAGTCATCTCAGCCCCTTTGAAGACCTTTTGCCGAGATAGACCCGGAGAGAGCTCTCTCCTGTCCTCGTAGGGCTAGCTACGAGGCTGAGCGTGGTTTGATGTTGCCTTGAGTTTTACCTTATTTCAGCCTAAGGTAGATTCAAGTGCTAACATAGTGGCGACCATACTGGGGAAAAATATCAGTGGTTTGCTTGTTGGTGTGTTCATTTCATGAGTTATAGACGGAGTCTGAAGTCACGCCAGGTAGCTTTCGAAACGCTTTTGCCATGCATAAGCGAAAGTAGATAAACGCTGCTTCAGTCGATCTCCGGTTTAGCTTGTGAATGCAGCACTTGATTTGAAAATTACCTCAGTACACTTGTTCGTTCTAGACTTTTGGATGATTGAGTCTAGAAGTCGATAGGCTAAAAATAA
This sequence comes from Pinus albicaulis, assembly GCA_034641835.2. Taxonomy (NCBI): domain Eukaryota; kingdom Viridiplantae; phylum Streptophyta; class Pinopsida; order Pinales; family Pinaceae; genus Pinus; species Pinus albicaulis. The sequence continues at coordinate 117,904 of JAXQQM020084834.1, forward strand.
TCGATTGTGTCCTTTGGATTTTCTTGAATAGATCAATACACTGGCTTCAAAAAGGCATACTAGATCAAATCCTGATCCAAATCCACCTCCAGCATATGAAAACCCCAACCTAATCCCAAGAATTTTCCATCGAGAAGCTCCCATCATTCCTTTGGTCAAATCTCACTCATACCCCACTGTTTTTGAATACATTGAAGATATTGAGTTTGACGATCAGTTCGAGTTATCATTGTTTGAAACCAAATACGAAAGTGCTACTGGTTCTACCGTCATCAATCCTGAGTTCATCAAGTATCTAGAAGTTGAACAAGCAAATAGATCTATTGATAATTATATTCTGAATCTTCAAAACTCCATTATGGCAACCAACATCTCTGAATTCATTGAATCTGCATCCAAAGCTCTTGGGCCATCTGAAATTGCATCCGGTTCACAGATTCCCACTGAACCTCCCTTTATCCCTACCATTCTCATACAGCCTGAGATCTCTGATCAGCAATCAGCAGTAGTTCCTCCTCCATCTCCACCGCATACACCTCGTTCATCTACTGCTCCCATTCCACCTGTTTCTCCAAGACAGATTATAAATCCGCCAAGAGCCATGGCTGCTAGATTTGCACCTCTTGTTTTACCTGCAAATTTGGATCCTATGCCCGCTGATTGTCAGAGTAAGATTCCAATATTTGATGGCACTCCGCAGAGTGTGTCTGCCCAGCAGCACATTTTTAGAATGACAAATTTCTTGGACCTGCATGAAATAGATGAAGAGAATGTGTCCATGAGATTGTTCGCCCAGACTTTTGGAGGTGAGGTTCGTAAATGGTTCAGAGATTTACAACCCGGAAGTATCAATACATTACAAGAGCTTCAGACACAATTCCTAGATCGGTGGGAGATGAAGAAAGATCCGCTGCAAATTACTTCTGAGTATACTAGCATCAAGCGTAATCCTGGTGAGTCCGTTCAAGATTATATTATCAGATTCAATACAATTTATAATGCAATTCCAAATGACTTAAGACCATCTAGAAAGTCAGCTCTCCTTAAATTCCCGGATGGTTTCGATCCGGAGATGGCTTATTCATTACGAGACAGAGATCCGCCTACCTTGGAAGATATGTAGAAGATTGTTGTTAGTGTTGAGGCGAATCTGAATGGTAAGAGAGCCCGGTTGAAAGCAGAAAAGAGAGTGACCATAAAGGAAGAAGTTTCCACATCTACATCAGAATAGCACTTGCTTCGAAAAATGGAAAAAATGTTCAAAAGAATGACGCTTGATAAGCCAAAACCGCAGATTCGAAATCCCAACTACCGTGGCCAGCAGCAGCCACAGTTCAGAATTAAGCAGTGTGAACAGAGAGTACAAGAGCTGGCAGCCTAGCAGCAAGTTAAAACACCTCTTCTGCAGAATTTTGTGAGTCAAGATTCAAACGATGACGATGATGTAGTAGGGGATCAAAACCACTTCTTTACTCCCGATGATCTGCCCATTTACATCACTGAAGATGAAGAGTATGCAGAAAGTTCAGCTGCATAGAAAGATGAGGATTTTATTTTAGCAAATGATGTAGCTCTGGAGGAAGAATCAGATGAATACCAAAGAGGGTATATGAATGCTTTGTCCGCTCAACAGAAGCAATACTCATTGATAAACAGAGATGTGCCCATAAACCCAATTCAGAAGAGAAAAGAGGCTTCAGCACCGAAGTTAGATTCACCTGTAGCACCAAAGAAAGGAAAAGAGACGATTGATCCCGCAGCTAATAAATCATCATCAGCAGAAAAGGAAAATCAGCCAAGCATAATGAAGGATAAGGCTGAAAGGAAAGAAGTTCCAGTCAAAGAGGTTGAAAAGGTTTCAGCTTTTAGTTTGGAGCATGAAATTTCTAAATTGAAGGTATCTATTCCTTTGATAGAAATTATGAAGAACAACAGTTATAGAGGTCAAGTCTCTAAAATTCTGAATTTTGATCCAATGTTTGACACGGTGAATATTGAAGATGATCAGCCTGAATTGATATTTGGGCCTGCTTTAGATGGTGAGTCCCATGAAAGTGATGTTCCTCCCTTTTATATCAGTTTGAGGTTGCATGAATATGTATTGCATAATGCCATGTTCGATTCCAGTGCTTCGCACAATCTTATGCCAAAAGCAATCATGGAAAAGTTGGGTTTAGACATTACAAGGAAGTACCATGATTTGTACTCATTTGATTCTATCCGAGTGAGATGTATCGGACTCATCAAAGATTTGGTTGTAAGTTTAGTTCAGATTCCTGCGAAGAATGTCTTGATGGACGTGGTTGTGGCAGACATTCCTCCTCGATTTGGGATGCTCCTTTCTAGATCTTGGGGAGAAAAGTTGAAAGGTACACTACAGTTAGATTTCTCCTATGCAACAATTCCTGTCTTTGGCCAAATGAGAAAGTTATATCGAGAACAGAAGATGAAATACATGATAACAAGCAAGGAGAAACCAATCAATCATCCTGTAAATTATGTACATACCGACTTAGAGTCTTTTGTTTTGTTTGCTAATAGTTTTAATGATATAGATAGTCAGTTAGTTCAAGTAGAAGATATACCAGAGATTACCGAGAATTTCAGAGAAGTTCTGCAGAAAGAAAGACGAGAAAAGTAAGCTACTATTAAGAAATCAGCTAAAGACGATGGGCAGCAAACAGAAAAAACAGAGCTGGCACAATTTCAGCACTTAGAGGATGATGAATATGGTCTTTGGACCATGGATTTCGATGGCGCAGTGGGTAGTGATGGTGTTGGAATTGGTGTTTGGATACGCAGTCCATTTTCCGCTCCGAATAAGGTCCCGAGCAATGTGCGAGTATGTTCCTACAAACTAGCATTTGATTGTTCTAACAATGAGGCTGAGTATGAGGCTCTGATTGCTGGCCTAAAGATTCTAAGAAAGCTGAAAGCGAAAAGAATTGCAGTCTATGGTGATTCTGAATTGGTGATAAAACGGGTAAAGGGTGAGTTTCAAGCCAAGCATCCTCGCATGAGGGCTTACCGTAATGCAGTTTTAGACATTTTGAAGTTATTTTCAGACTATACCTTGACGTGTGTGCCTCGCATCCAAAATGGTGTTGCTGATGGACTTGCTAAAGCAGCAAGCAATTTAAAAATCCCAATGAATTCCAGCAATAAGTTCAAGATCCATGTGAAGCACCGCCCTACCATTCCGGATAATCAGAGATGTTGGCAATTTTTTCAGGATGATGAGGAGATTAATGATTTCCTGCAAAACAAGGGTAAGTTTAAAGATACCTCCATAGATACAGAACATGATGATGGTAATGATGATATGCAAATAAATCAAATGGAAGTGCTGCAGCTTAAGGATAACATCATTCCTAAAGAATTGATTCCTTTAGAAGAACTCTTTGATCAAGATGACGTAGCCCGCAAACCGACATTGAGGCCGATTGAAAAAGGTGTTGAAGAAGTAAATATTGGGACAGCTGAAAACCCCAAGATGGTAAAGTTATCCAAGTCATTGTCACCGGAGGTAAGAGCTGAATATGTGAGATTGTTGTCTTCATTTGTTGATGCTTTCGCGTGGGATTACTCAGATTTAAAAACGTATGACACTAATATCATTCAGCATACTATCCCTATTAAACCAAATCAGAAGCCTTTCCATCAGAAGTTGAGGAGAATCAATCCGAAGCTGCTACCATCGATTGAGAAGGAGGTAAACAGGTTGTATAAGTCAGGAATCATTGTACCTATCAGATTTTCTGATTGGATTTCCAATTTGGTGCCCGTGAGGAAAAAGACAGGTGAGATCCATTTGTGTATTGATTTCAGAAATTTGAATAAGGTGTCATTGAAGGACAATTATCCGCTGCCAAAAATGGACCATATACTGCAGCGAGTAGTTGGAGCATCAAGGATGTCACTACTCGACGGCTATTTAGGATATAATCAAATTTTAGTGCATGAGGACGATCGTGACAAAACCGCCTTCACTCCTCCGTGGGGGACATTTCACTATGCTAAGATGCCATTTGGTTTGAAAAATGTAGGTGCCACTTTTCAGCGTGCAATGGACATGGCTTTCGCCAATGAGAAAGATGTATTTTTGGTTGTTTACCTTGATGATTTGACGGTGTTTTCAAATTCTGATGAAGAACATTTGTATCACTTGAAAGTTGTTTTTCAGAAGTGCAGAAAATATGGCATTTCGCTGAATCCAAAAAAGAGCTTGTTTGCCATGGATGAAGGCAAACTTCTTGGCCACATCATATCGAAAGACGGCATTCGTGTTGACCCTACATGTGTTGAAGCAATCCAGCAAATTGAACAACCCCGGAACAAGAAAGAAATACAGTCATTTAATGGTAAAATGAATTTTCTGCGTTGTTTCATTCCAAATATTGCTGAGCATCTTAGAGAGATCACAAACATGCTGAAAAAGGATAGCCAAGTGAAGTGGACGAAAGAGGCGGTGAAATCATTCAATTTGGTAAAGTTAGCCCTTTCTTCAGCTCCCATTTTAATCAGCCCGGATTACACACAGGACTTCATTTTGTTTTCGTTTGCTTCTGAGCACACTTTGGCAGTTGTTTTAATGCAGAAAAGAGATGGAGTTGAGAAGCCCATTACTTTTTTCAGTCGAATTATAAGGGAAGGAGCTTTGAAATACAACATTATTGAGAAACAAGCACTTGCTCTTGTGAAGGCCTTGAAATATTTTCGTGTGTATATACTACATTCCCACATTATAGCTTATGTTCCTAATGCAGTTGTCAAAGATGTATTGGTACAAGCAGATCCGGAAGGAAGACGGGGTAAGTGGATCGCTGCGTTGTTAGAATATGATGTGGAGATTAAACCGACCAAGCTGATCAAAGGACAGGGATTAGCTAAGCTCATGGCTGAAACAAATCTGCATGCTTTAGACATAAATTTGATCGTTGCTATGTCTGATGAGGATGAGGAGAGTACATCATTTCAGGTATCTGATATCTTTGTTTCTTCCCCTTGGTATGCTGACATTTTATATGTACTTCAGAATTTGTCTCTGCCACTCGGGATGCCTAGAAATAAAAGTAGAACCTTGAAGTTGAGGGCTGCAAAGTTTTGTATATTTAATTCTGCATTATATTGGAAAGATCCTGGTGGAATGTTATTGAATTGTTTGGTAGAGGAAGAAGCCAAAAGAGTTTTGGAGGACTTTCATAAAGGAGACTGCGGGGGCCATCTATTTTGGAAAACCACAGCTAATAATATTCTGAGAGCGGGATACTATTGGCCTTCTTTATTTTCTAATATATATAAGGCTGTTAAGAATTGTCACGAATGTCAAATTTTCGAAGGGAAACAGAAATTACAGCCTTTGCCTCTTAAACCAATTGAAGTTAGTGCACCATTTCAGCAGTGGGGATTGGATTTCATTGGGGAAATCCATCCGGCATCTTCAGGTCAGCATAGATGGATATTGACAGCAACGGATTACTTCACAAAGTGGATCGAGGCAATTCCCACCCGACAAGCTACGGATGCGGTAATTATTTCTTTTCTTGAGAATAACATTCTGTCACGTTTTGGTTGTCCTAGTAAGATAATCACAGATAATGCAGCGGCCTTCAAGTCAAAAAGGATGGTTGAATTTTTCCTTAAGTATAACATCAGCTTGGGACATTCGACTGCTTACCATCCGCAAGGAAATGGCTTGGCGGAGTCTTCAAATAAGTCTTTGGTAAATATCATTAAGAAATTGCTGGAAATCAATAAGAAAGGTTGGCACAAGAAATTAGTAAATGCGCTTTGGGCTGATAGGATAAGTCAGAAAAAATCCATCGGTATGTCCCCCTTTGAGTTGGTGTATGGAGTAGACACAGTGTTTCCCACTTCTCTTGCTGTCCCGGTAGTCAAATTTCTTCAGGAAGCTGGTAGTGAGGAAGATCCCGTGCAAAGAAGGATAAACCATATGATTCATTTACAACAAACACAGGAGGAGGTCTTTCAAAATACATTCAAGTTGCAGGAGCGCATTAAGAAGATTTATGACAGGAAGGCAAAAGCAGATAAGTTTCATTTGTATGAGGTTGTTCTGAATTGGGATGCTTGGAATGAGGAAAAAGGCAAGCACAGCAAGTTTGAAAACCTTTGGATGGGTCCTTTTAAGATTGCAGCTTATCGTGGTCAAAGCGCCTTTCTTCTCAAGGAAATGAAAGGGGATGATTGTCCTGGAGGGCCGATCAATGGTCGGCTGCTCAAGCGATACCATTTCTGAGTATTTTCTTCTGATTTCATTGTCATTGTATATATCGTTCTACTTCTGTTTCATTGCAAGTGTGTCCTAATCTCTTTTCTTCAGTCTGGGGCCCGAAGCGAAGGATATAATTCTTAAGAAGGAGGTTAGTTGGTTTGAATTTTTTCAAGTTAGTTTTATCAGTCGTTTCAGTTTTAAATTTGAGTCGGTTTCAGTCAGGTTTCAGTCAAGTTTTCAGTCAATAAATGTGTCAAAGGTTTTGTGTTATCTGTTGAAATAATGACTCCATCGCCCAATGGATGAAGGCACTGTCTATCTCTTCCAGAGATCTGCCGTTCTTGGCATCTCCTTGGAGCTACCATCCCCATTGGAGCCAATGTTAGAGTCGGTCCTTACAGCCCTCCGTCAGAGATCATTTCGCTTTTTGCATATCATTTTTAGGTGTCTCGCTCACTTCACTTCGTTGCATTTCGCTAGGGGCATGCCATTGACTGATGAGAGGGTTTGGTCTTCTTGTATTCCCTCATGCTTGTACCTGCTGGGCTAATTAAAACTCCTCAAAAGTCATCGAATTTCAGGTCACGTCATTCATGGTCATAAATGATTATTTTCGTCAACAAGAGTCTTTTAGTTTTAGAGTCTAGGGTTCATTCTTTTGATGTATTTAATAAATGCCCACAGGCCATGAGGATGGTTTTCGAAAAGGTTCTTAGTTCAAATTTTCATCATCAAACACATTTGAGGACATTTCTAGTTCAAAACTTTGTTTTGAACAAGAAACTGTCAAATTCATTCTTTGTAATAATCATGTATTTTTTCCACCATAAAAAATTTCAATGCAGCCTTTGGTCTTTGCCGAAGTCCAAACGCCAAAATCCTTGCAAAAATCAAATCATCTCATCAGTCCAAAACTCAGAAAATCAGTGAAAAGCCAAAGGACAGAGTTTCATTGAAAGGATAAAGTGCCAAAATTGAAAAACATTACAAAATGGGTTGTGGAGGAACTAAAAATTAAACCCATCTCTTGCAAGATATTTTCAAAGTCTATTTGAACCCATTTGTATCAAGTTTCATTCATAAATCCCATAGCAAAGTCGAGTTTTCAAAAGAGGAAGAGCAATTGCATCGCTGAAAGGGTCGTGACTGTGTGGTTAACTGTGTGTGGCGCATACAAAGAGGGCGCGGCGCATATAATGCGCGCGGAGCACTGGGCAAAGTTGGTCAGTGTATTTTTGTGTGGGCGTAGCGCACCGAACCAGCGCAGCGCAGTGGGAGTGCGCGCGGCGCATAGAGCCCTAAGGCCGGAAAATTACCCTCCTTCACCCAAAATCAATTCAAATCATCTTTTCGCCTCCAAGTAAGTGTGTTAAAGCCTGCTCAATGATTTTTGGATATGCTGTGGTGGTTTAAAGGCGGAGAAAACAAGTGTTTGAATGGTCAAAAAGTTAACCCTATGTCTACATCCAAAATTGCTCCATAGGGTTTTGAAAGAAGTGTTGGTGATATTGTTGGTGTTTCAAACTTGTTTCAATAACATATATGCTCTTGTTATGGAATGTCATTATTTTCACTGTTAGATTTGCCACAGTCCCATTTTCATTGTTCCCATATCCCTTTATACTTTTGATCCCCATGTGAAATCCCAAATCCTACTTGTTATCTCTTTCCCTGCCATTGATAAAATTTCAAGTTTTCATAAGGATCAATGGTTGTTCTCTTGTCTTTTACTGTAATTTTCCATTTGAATAACTCTTATATCTATCACAGTACAAGTCCTATTAATATCACTCATTCCCATACCATTTGTAAAGGTGTGTAATCCCAAACATGTCCAAAGTAGTGAGTAAGTTGTTCGTCTTTTCCAAAGTCATTTGACAGTCCTTTAGCCCACTGTTTATACCTCCCACAGTTCTTCATTTCATGCTTGAAAAAGTTGGCATATTTTATATTGAAAGGCAAAGCACCAATTCATCATTTCCAGACATACTCCTAACGCTTGTTTTCACGATACCTATATCAGCATATATTTGTCAAACATCTTGATTTCAGCGCCATGTCAGAGACAGATTCACCTTATGAGTATGGGTATGAGCAGGACAGTGATTCATATACAGAGGTTAATGTGCCAAGAAGGTCTCACAAAAGTGGCAAAAGTGGCAGGCATGTCAGGGAGGAGCCCACTTCTTTGACCCAACTGCAGGCTTGCCCGCTTGCAATGGATTGTTTTCAGCGTCAGTCTTGTTTCCATTATTGTGAGATGATTTCCAGAACTCAGCATCATCATGAGTTAGCTCGCCTATTTGTCTTACATTTGCATAACGGTCGTGTAAACCTTGCTGGGGTGGATTTTACTTTGTCACTAGAGACCATTTCAGAGGTGACTGGGATACCAAACATCGGGGAAGAGTGGAATAAGCGGCAGCAGTTGGATAAAGCTTATTATGAGCCATATATCAGACCTGGATATATGAGGCAGCTGAGCAGGGTATTTCCATTTCGATTTCTGGAGGATGAGTATGCACCATTGATGAAACTCATCATTCATTATTTCAGTTGTGAAGGGTGCTTTTCACGCTTGTATGCATATCACATCCGACTGTTGATGCACTTCACGAGAGTGCGGTTGATGAGCATTCCATACTTCATGTACCGTAACATAGAGCGGATGACATTTCTTGTACAGAAGAAGACCCCAGCACAGCAGCATAACAGCATATATCATTACGCGTTGATCAAAATCATGGTGGTACATCAGCTCGCACAGCAGGGCATCGCATGGGATGAGTTCATCTCCCGTGACTTCTTTGCAGCGCCACAGCCGCCTCCCAAGGTAGTTCATGATGAGGGAGAGCCTTCACACCAGTTTGATATTCCTGAGACTGAGCATATCAGTGCTCCAGTGTATGTGACATATTAGCGAGGCCATAGAGCCTTATTTGCAACTACAGCGCGAGTACTATCTCCACCCGAGGTGGAAGGGGTCTTGCCTTCAACATCAGCACAGGTACAGGTTCAGGACAGAGGCAAGAGGCCTATGCACGATGAGGGCCCTTCAGGAGGCCGAGACACTAATTTTATACTCATCGATGTTGATGCGAGCTCTCCCAGCTCGAAACTGAGGGAGGTCATCTAGGAGAAGAGAGCTGAGATTGGTACTTTGACAGAGAATTTACAGAGAGCACAGTGGTTGATAAAGTACCTGGAGCAGCGGAACAAACAGCTGGAGGATTAGCACACACTTGTAGAGCTGCGGCGAATCCGTGAAGATTGACAATTGGCCCGGAAGAGACCTGGTGACATGAAACCAATTGAGCGAGAGACCAACCTTATGCATGTTAACATTCATCTGGAGAAGTTTTTGGAAAAGGCCAATAGAGACAAAGACATTCTCTGTCATATGAAAGGTCATTATTGGGCCCGCATGCACGTTTGCAGAGCAAAAATGAAGATCCTGAAGAGAAGGTTGAGCAGAGCACTGAAACGGCGAAAGAGGCCTGATCCACTCCGGATCTTGGCCGAGGCTTCGTTGGCTGAGCATGAGGCATGATAGGGGATCTTCGCTCTGAATTTCAGCAAATTTGGAGAATTTTTTGTCATTTTTGAAAATTTTGGTCACAAAACAGGTTTTTCCGCCCAACGCGTCGCGCGACCCGACGCGCGCTTATGATTGGGACACTTTCTGGAGGAAAAATTTGTATTTTTGGATTTTTCATGGTAATTTATGCATGCTCAGAAATGGCTGAAGCATTTCATCAAGTTCTGGATGATCAAAAGGGCCAAAAACACCATGAAAATCACCTTTCTGCCACCTTTTGCACCAACAGGAAGTACTTTTGGGAGAATGAAGTTTTGGAGGGGAAAATCAGCTCCAAATTGAAAAATTCCACTTGGGTTGGATAGAAAACATCCAGGGCTTTCCAACAAGATATCATAAGCTTGATTTTGACTCCGGGAAGTGCTCCAAAAGCAGGTCCAAAGGCGCACGGCGCATAGAGCTTTGGCGCGCAGCGCATAGAGGAAATTAGCCTATTTTTCACCTTCTAGCTCAGAAATTCGGCTAGTTTGGACTAGTTTCACCTCTTGATGTAATTTTTGACCCAGCTTGATGTAATTTGATAAAAATGATGTAATTTTTGCATGTATTTACTTGTTCTAGATGATTCACTCACAAAAAGTGAAAATCAAGTGAATGAATCAGTTTCCTTCCTTTTAGAGGCAAGTTGTTTGGCTGCCTAGATTTTAGCTCCTTGTTTAGAATTGGTTCAAACTGCTCCTAGAAGCATGAGCTCGACCCCTAGAGGCATGGGAAGGGGTTATACTTGTCTATTTATTGTATTTTCTGAGACACTTTCAGGGTTGGACTCTTGGGAAAAGTTTGGCACTCCATTGTATATCCATCTTTCAGTTTTTGGCAAAGGAAAGACCAGAGTTTTGCAGCACTTGTTGGGATTCTTGTGGCTTATGAGTTTTGATGATGTTTCTTCTCATGTTATTGTAAGTTTCATTAATTTTATGTGTATGTCACTTCCATTCTCTCTGCTTCTAAATTAAACAAATGAGTAATTGAGGTAGAATTCATTGATATGCTGATGCTCTGCCTTAGATTTTTGTTTAGTTTTACATGTTTTTCTTCAGTTTGAAGAGAATCCTTGTTCTCTCTTGCTCTCTTCGACTCCTCAGCTGTCTATTCAATCCATTCATTTGATCCAAGACATCAAATTCGTTGCCTACCTCGCCCCAGCTTGAACTCTGCAAGAAATTGGTCTCATCCCCTAGCCCAAAAATTGTCTTTCCCATTTTTCAACAAAACCTCCTAAAAATCAAAATCAAACCTTCCTATCTATTTACTAGCCTAAAATCAGTATCCATTATAGGTCATCTCAGCCCCTTTGAAGACCTTTTGCCGAGATAGACCCGGAGAGAGCCCTCTCCTGTCCTCGTAGGGCTAGCTACGAGGCTGAGCTTGGTTTGATGTTGCCTTGAGTTTTACCTTATTTCAGCCTAAGGTAGATTCGAGCGCTAACATAGTGACGACCATACTGGGGAAAAAATCTCAATGGTTTGCTTGTTGGTGTGTTCATTTCATGAGTTATAGACAGAGTCTGAAGTCACGCCAGGTAGCTTTCAAAACGCTTTTTCTATGCATAAGCGGAAGTAGATAAACGCTGCTTCAGTCGATCTCCGATTTAGCTTGTGAACGCATCACTTGATTTGAAAATTACCCCAGTACACTTGTTCGTTCTACACTTTTGGATGATTGAGTCTAGAAGTCGATAGGCTGAAAATAATCTGTTGTGTCCTTTGGATTTTTTTGAATAGATCAATACACTGGCTTCAAAAAGGCATACTAGATCAAATCCTGATCCAAATCCGCCTCCAGTATATGAAAACCCCAACCTAATCCCAAGAATTTTCCGTCGAGAAGCTCCCATTATTCCTTTGGTCAAATCTCACTCATACCCCACTGTTTTTGAATACATTGAAGATATTGAGTTTGACGATCGGTTCGAGTTATCATTGTTTGAAACCAAATCCGAAAGTGCCACTGGTTCTACCGTCATCAATCCTGAGTTCATCAAGTATCTAGAAGTTGAGCAAGCAAATAGATCTATCGATAATTATATTCTGAATCTTCAAAACTCCATTGTGGCAACCAACATTCCCGAATTCATTGAATCTGCTTCACAAACTCTTGGGCCATCTGAAATTGCATCCGGTTCACGAATTCCCACTGAACCTCCCTTTATCCCTACCATTCCCGTACAGCCTGAGATCTCTGATCAACAATCAGCAGTAGTTCCTCCTCCATCTCCACCGCATACACCTCATTCATCTACTGTTCCCATTCCACCTGTTTCTCCAAGACAGATTATAAATCCGCCAAGAGCCATGGCTGCTAGATTCGCACCTCTTGTTTTACCTGCAAATTTGGATCCTATGCCCGCTGATTATCAGAGTAAGATTCCAATATTTGATGGCACTCCGCAGAGTGTGTCCGCCCAGCAGCATATTGTTAGAATGACATATTTCTTGGACCTGCATGAAATTGATGAAGAGAATGTGTCCATGAGATTGTTCACCCAGAATTTTGGAGGTGAGGTTCGTAAATGGTTCAGAGCTTTACAGCCCAGAAGTATCAATACATTACAAGAGCTTCAGACACAATTCCTAGATTGGTGGGAGATGAAGAAAGATCCGCTGCAAATTACTTCTGAGTATACTAGCATCAAGCATAATCCTGGTGAGTCCGTTCAATACTATATTATCAGATTCAATACAGTTTATAATGCAATTCCAGATGACTTAAGACCATCTAGAAAGTCAGCTCTCCTTAAATTCCCGGATGGTTTCGATCCGGAGATGGCTTATTCATTACGAGACAGAGATCCGCCTACCTTGGAAGATATGCAGAAGATTGCTGTTAGTGTTGAGGCAAATCTAAATGATAAGAGAGCCCGGTTGAAAGCAGAAAAGAGAGTGACCATAAAGGAAGAAGCTTCCACATCTACATCAGAATAGCACTTGCTTCACGAAATGGAAAAAATGTTCAAAATAATGACTCTTGATAAGCCCGAACCGCAGATTCGAAATCCCAACTACCGTGGCCAGCAACAGCCACAGTTCATAATTAAGCAGTGTGAACAGAGAGCACAAGAGCCGGCAGCCCAGCAGCAAGTAAAAACACCTCTTCTGCAGAATTTTGTGAGTCAAGATTCAAACGATGACGATGATGTAGTAGGGGATCAAAACCACTTCTTTACTCCCGATGATCTGCCCATTTACATCACTGAAGATGAAGAGTATGCAGAAATTTCAGCTGCACAGAAAGATGAGGATTTTATTTTAGCAAACAATGCAGCTCTTGAGGAAGAATCAGATGAATACCAAAGAGGGTATATGAATGCTTTTTCCACTCAACAGAAGCAATACTCATTAAGAAACAGAGATGTGCCCATAAACCCAATTCAGAAGAGAAAAGAGGCTTCAGCACTGAAGTTATATTCACCTGTAGCACTGAAGAAAGGAAAAGAGACAATTGATCCCGCAGCTAACAAATCATCATCAGCAGAAAAGTCAAATCAGCCAGGCATAATGAAGGATAAGGCTGAAAGGAAAGAAGTTCCAGTCAAAGAGGTTGAAAGGGTTTCAGCTTTTAGTTTGGAGAATGAAATTTCTAAATTGAAGGTATCTATTCCTTTGACAGAAATTATGAAGAACAACAGTTATAGAGGTCAAGTCTCTAAAATTCTGAATTTTGATCCAATGTTTGACATGGTGAATATTGAAGATGATCAGCCTGAATTGATATTTGGGCCTGCTTTAGATGGTGAGTCCCCTGACAGCGATGTTCCTCCCTTTTATATCAGTTTGAGGTTGCATGAATTTGTATTGCATAATGCCATGTTCGATTCCGGTGCTTCACACAATCTTATGCCAAAAGCAATCATGGAAAAGTTGGGTTTAGACATTACAAGGAAGTACCATGATTTGTACTCATTTGATTCCAGCCGAGTGAGATGTATCGGACTCATCAAAGATTTGGTTGTAAGTTTAGATCAGATTCCTACGAAGAATGTCTTGATGGACGTGGTTGTGGCGGACATTCCTCCTCGATTTGGGATGCTCCTTTCTAGATCTTGGGGAGAAAAGTTGAAAGGTACACTACAGTTAGATTTCTCCTATGCAACAATTCCTGTCTTTGGCCAAATGAGAAAGTTATATCGAGAACAGAAGATGAAATACATGATAACAAGCAAGGAGAAACCAATCAATCATCCTGTAAATTATGTACATACAGACTTAGAGTCTTTTGTTTTGTTTGCTGATAGTTTTAATGATATAGATATTCAGTTAGTTCAAGCAGAAGATATACCAGAGATTACCGAGAATTTCAGAGAATTTCTGCAGAAAGAAAGACGAGAAAAGCAAGCTATTGTTGAGCAATCAGCTAAAGACGATGGGCAGCAAACAGAAAAAACAGAGCTGGCACAATTTCAGCACTTAGAGGATGATGAAGATGGTCTTTGGACCATGGATTTCGATGGCGCAGTGGGTAGTGATGGTGCTGGAATTGGTGTTTGGATACGCAGTCCATTTTCCGCTCCGAATGAGGTCCCGAGCAATGTGCGAGTATGTTCCTACAAACTAGCATTTGATTGTTCTAACAATGAGGCTGAGTATGAGGCTCTGATTGCTGGCCTAAAGATTCTAAGAAAGCTGAAAGCGAAAAGAATTGCAGTCTATGGTGATTCTGAATTGGTGATAAAACGGGTAAAGGGTGAGTTTCAAGCCAAGCATCCTCGCATGAGGGCTTACCGTAATGCAGTTTTAGACATTTTGAAGTTATTTTCAGATTATACCTTGACGTGTGTGCCTCGCATACAAAATGGTGTTGCTGATGGACTTGCTAAGGCAGCAAGCAATTTAAAAATCCCAATGAATTCCAGCAATAAGTTTGAGATCCATGTGAAGCACCGCCCTACCATTCCGGATAATCAGAGATGTTGGCAAGTTTTTCAGGACGATGAGGAGATTAATGATTTCCTGCAAAACAAGGGTAAGTTTAAAGATACCTCCATAGATATAGAACATGATGATGGTAATGATGATATGCAAATAAATCAAATGGAAGTGCTGCAGCTTAAAGATAACATCATTCCTAAAGGATTGATTCCTTTAGAGGAACTCTTTGATCAAGATGATGTAGCCCGCAAACCGACATTGAGGCCGACTGAAAAAGGTGTTGAAGAAGTAAATATTGGGACATCTGAAAAGCCCAAGATGGTAAAGTTATCCAAGTCATTGTCACCGGAGGTAAGAGCTGAATATGTGAGATTTTTGTCTTCATTTGCTGATGCTTTCACGTGGGATTACTCAGATTTAAAAACGTATGACACTAATATCATTCAGCATACTATCCCTATTAAACCAAATCAGAAGCCTTTCCGTCAGAAGTTGAGGAGAATCAATCCGAAGCTACTACCATCGATTGAGAAGGAGGTAAACAGGTTGTATAAGTCAGGAATCATTGTACCTATCATATTTTCTGATTGGATTTCCAATTTGGTGCCCGTGAGGAAAAAGACAGGTGAGATCCGTTTGTGTATTGATTTCAGAAATTTGAATAAGGTGTCATTGAAGGACAATTATCCGCTGCCAAAAATGGACCATATACTGCAGCGAGTAGTTGGAGCATCAAGGATGTCACTACTCGATGGCTATTCAGGATATAATCAAATTTTAGTGCATGAGGACGATCGTGACAAAACCGCGTTCACCACTCCGTGGGGGACATTTCACTATGCTAAGATGCCATTTGGTTTGAAAAATGCAGGTGCCACTTTTCAGCGTGCAATGGACATGGCTTTCGCCAATGAGAAAGATGTATTTTTGGTTGTTTACCTTGATGATTTGACGATGTTTTCAAATTCTGATGAAGAACATTTATATCACTTGAAAGTTGTTTTTCAAAAGTGCAGAAAATATGGCATTTCGCTGAATCCGAAAAAGAGCTTGTTTGCCATGGATGAAGGCAAACTTCTTGGCCACATCATATCGAAAGATGGCATTCGTGTTGACCCTGCACGTGTTGAAGCAATCCAGCAAATTGAACAGCCCCGGAACAAGAAAGAAATACAGTCATTTAATGGTAAGACGAATTTTCTGCGTTGTTTCATTCCAAATCTTGCTGAGCATCTTAGAGAGATCACAAACATGCTGAAAAAGGACAGCCAAGTGAAGTGGACAGAAGAGGCGGTGAAATCATTCAATTTGGTAAAGTTAGCTCTTTCTTCAGCTCCCATTTTAATCAGCCCGGATTACACACAGGACTTCATTTTGTTTTCATTTGCTTCTGAGCACACTTTGGTAGTTGTTTTAATGCAGAAAAGAGATGGAGTTGAGAAGCCCATTGCTTTTTTCAGTCGAATTATAAGGGACGGAGCTTTGAAATATAACATTATTGAGAAACAAGCACTTGCTCTTGTGAAGGCCTTGAAAGATTTTCGTGTGTATATACTACATTCCCACATTATAGCTTATGTTCCTAACGCAACTGTCAAAGATGTATTGGTACAAGCAGATCCGGAAGGAAGACGGGGTAAGTGGATCGCTGCGTTGTTAGAATATGATGTGGAGATTAAACCGACCAAGCTGATCAAAGGACAAGGACTAGCCAAGCTCATGGCTGAAACAAATCTGCATGCTCTAGATATAAATTTGATCGCTGCCATGTCTGATGAAGATGAGGAGAGTACATCATTTCAGGTATCTGATATTTTTGTTTCTTCCCCTTGGTATGCTGACATTTTACACGTACTTCAGAATTTGTCTCCACCACTCGGGATGCCTAGAAATAAGAGTAGAACCTTGAAGTTGAGGGCTGCAAAGTTTTGCATATTGAATTCTGCATTATATTGGAAAGACCCTGGTGGAATGTTATTGAATTGTTTGGTAGAGGAAGAAGCCAAAAGAGTTTTGGAGGACTTTCATAGAGGAGACTGCGGGGGCCATCTATTTTGGAAAACCACAGCGAATAAGATTCTGAGAGCGGGATACTATTGGCCTACTTTATTTTCTGATGTATATAAGGCTGTTAAGAGTTGTCACGAATGTCAAATTTTCGAAGGGAAGCAGAAATTATAGCCTTTGCCTCTTAAACCAATTGAAGTCAGTGCACCATTTCAATAGTGGGGGTTGGATTTCATTGGGGAAATCCATCCGGCATCTTCAGGACATCATAGATGGATATTGATAGCAACGGATTACTTCACGAAGTGGATCGAGGCAATTCCCACCCGACAGGCTACGGATGTGGTAATTATTTCTTTTCTTGAGAATAACATTCTGTCACGTTTTGGTTGTCCTAGTAAGATAATCACAGATAATGCAGCAGCCTTCAAGTCAAAAAGGATGGTTGAATTTTGCAATAAGTATAACATCAGCTTGGGACATTCGACTGCCTACCATCCGCAAGGAAATGGCTTGGCGGAGTCTTCAAATAAGTCTTTGGTAAATATCATTAAGAAATTGTTGGAAATCAATAAGAAAGGCTGGCACAAGAAATTAGTGAATGCACTTTGGGCTGATAGGGTAAGTCAGAAAAAATCCATTGGTATGTCTCCCTTTGAGTTGGTGTATGGAGTAGACACAGTGTTTCCCACTTCTCTTGCTGTCCCGGTAGTCAAATTGCTTCAGGAAGCTGGTAGTGAGGAAGATCCCATGCAGCGAAGGATAAATCAGATGATTCATTTACAGCAGACACGGGAGGAGGTCTTTCAAAATACATTCAAGTTGCAGGAGCGCATTAAGAAGATTTATGACAGGAAGGCGAAAGCAGATAAGTTTCAGCTGGATGAGGTGGTTTTGAAGTGGGATGCTCGAAATGAAGATAAGGGAAAGCACGGAAAATTTGAAAACCTTTGGAAGGGTCCTTTTAAGATTGCAGCGTATCGTGGTCAGAACACCTTTCTTCTCAAGGAAATGAATGGGGATGATTGTCCTGGAGGGCCGATCAATGGTCGGCTGCTCAAGCGATACCATTTCTGAGTATTTTCTGCTGATTTCATTGTCATTGTATATATCGTTCTACTTCTGTTTCATCGCAAGTGTGTACTAATCTCTTTTCTTCAGTCTGGGGCCCGAAGCGAAGGCTATAATTCTGAAGAAGGAGGTTAGTTGGTTTGAAGTTTGTCAAGTTATTTTTATCAGTCTTTTCAGTTTTAAAGTTGAGTCGGTTTCAGTCAGGTTCCAGTCAAGTTTTCAGTCAATAAATGTGTCAAAGGTTTTGTGTTATCTGTTGAAATAATGACTCCATCGCCCAATGGATGAAGGCACTGTCTAGCTCTTCCAGAGATCTGCCGTTCTTGGCATCTCCTTGGAGCCACCATCCCCATTGGAGCCAATGTTAGAGTCGGTCCTTACAGCCCTCCGTCAGAGATCATTTCGCTTTTTGCATATCATTTTTAGGTGTCTTGCTCACTTCACTTCGTTGCATTTCGCTAGGGGCATGCCATTGACTGACGAGAGGGTCTGGTCGTCTTGTATTCCCTCATGCTTGTACCTGCTGGGCTAATTAAAACTCCTCAAAAATCATCGAAGTTCAGGTCACGTCATTCATGGTCATAAATGATTATTTTCGTCAACAAGAGTCTTTTAGTTTTAGAGTCTAGGGTTCAGTCTTTTGATGTATTTAATAAATGCCCGCAGGCCATGAGGATGGTTTTCGAAAAGGTTCTTAGTTCAAATTTTCATCATCAAACACATTTGAGGACATTTCTAGTTCAAAACTCTGTTTTGAACAAGAAACTGTCAAATTCATTCTTTGTAATAATCATGTATTTTTTCCACCATAAAAAATTTCAATGCAGCCTCTGGTCTTTGCCGAAGTCCAAATGCCAAAATCCCTGCAAAAATCAAATCATTTCATCAGTCCAAAACTCAGATAATCAGTGAAAAGCCAAAGGACAGAGTTTCATTCAAAGGATAAAGTGCCAAAATTGCAAAACATTACAAAATGGGTTGTGGAGGAACTAAAAATTAAACCCATCTCTTGCAAGATATTTTCAAAGTCTATTTGAACCCATTTGTATCAAGTTTCATTCATAAATCCCATAGCAAAGTCGAGTTTTCAAAAGAGGAAGAGCAATTGCATCGTTGAAAGGGCCATGACTGTGTGGTTAACTGCGCGCGGTGCATACAAAGAGGGCGCGGCGCATATAATGTGCGCGGCGCATACAAAGAGGGCGCGGTGCACTAGGCAAAGTTGGTCAGTGTATTTTTGTGTGGGCGCGGCGCACCAAACCAGCGCGGCGCATAGAGCCCTAAGGTCGAAAAATTACCCTCCTTCACCCAAACTCAATTCAAATCATCTTTTCACCTCCAAGTAAGTGTGTTAAAGCCTGCTCAATGATTTTTGGATATTCTGTGGTGGTTTAAAGGCGGAGAAAACAAATGTTTGAATGGTCAAAAAGTTAACCCTATGTCTACATCCAAAATTTCTCCATAGGGTTTTGAAAGAAGTGTTGGTGATATTTCAAACTTGTTTCAATAACATATATGCTCTTGTTATGGAATTTCATTATTGTCACTATTAGATTTACCAGAGTCCCACAGCCACAGTCCCATTTTCAGTGTTCCCATATCCCTTTATACTTTTGATCCCCATGTGAAATCCCAAATCCTACTTGTTATCTCTTTCCCTGCCATTGATAAAATTTCAAGTTTTCATAAGGATCAATGGTTGTTCTCTTGTCTTTGACTGTACTTTGCCATTTGAATAACTCTTATATCTATCACAGTACAAGTTCTATTACTGTCACTTTTTCCCATACCATTTGTAAAGGTGCGTAATCCCAACATGTTCCAAAGCAGTGAGTAAATTGTTTGTCTTTTTCAAAGCCATTTGACAGTCCTTTAGCCCACTGTTTATACCTCCAACAGTTCTTCATTTCATGCTTGAAACAGTTGGCATATTTGATATTGAAAGGCAAAGCACCAAGTCATCATTTCCAGATATAATCCTAACGCTTGTTTTCACCATACCTATATCAGCATATATTTGTCAAACATCTTGATTTCAGCGCCATGTCAGAGACAGATTCACCTTATGAGCAGGGGTATGAGTAGGACAGTGATTCATCTACAGAGGTTAATGTGCCAAGGAGGTCTCACAAAAGTGGCAAAAGTGGCAGGCATGTCAGGGAGGAGCCCACTTCTTTGACCCAATTGCAGGCTTGCCCGCTTGCAATGGATTGTTTTTAGCGTCAGTCATGTTTCCATTATTGTGAGATGATTTCCCAAACTCAGCATCATCATGAGTTAGCTCACCTATTTGTCTTACATTTTCATAACGGTCATGTAAACCTTGCTGGGGTGGATTTTACTTTGTCACCAGAGACCATTTCAGAGGCGATTGGGATACCAAACATCAGGGAAGAGTGGAATAAGCGGTAGCAGTTGGATAGAGCCTATTATGAGCCATATATCAGACCTGGATATATGAGGCAGCTAAGCAGGGTATTTCCATTCCGATTTCTGAAGGATGAGTATGCACCATTGATGAAACTCATCATTCGTTATTTCAGTTGTGAAGGGCGCTTTTCACGCTTGTATGCATATCACATTCGGCTGTTGATGCACTTCACGAGAGTGCGGTTGATGAGCATTCCATACTTCATGTACTGTAACATAAAGCAGATGACATTTCTTGTACAGAAGAAGACCCCAGCACAGCAGCATAACAGTATATATCATTACGCGTTGATCAAAATCATGGTGGTACATCAGCTCGCACAACAGGGCATCGCATGGGATGAGTTCATCTCCCGTGACTTCTTTGTAGCGCCACAGCCACCTCCCGAGGTAGTTCATGATGAGGGAGAGCCTTCACACCATTTTGATGTTCCTGAGACTGACCATATCAGTGCTCCAGTGTATGTGACATATCAGCGAGGCCACAGAGCCTTATTTGCAGCTACACGACGAGTACTATCTCCACCCGAGGTGGAAGGGGTCTCGTTGACTTCATCAGCAGCGCGAGTACTATCTCCACATGGTGTGGAAGGGGTCTCTCCTTTAACATCAGCACAGGTACAGGTTCAGGACAGAGGCAAGAGGCCTATGCACGATGAGGGCCCTTCAGGAGGCCGAGACACTGATTTTATACTCATCGATGTTGATGCGAGCTCTCCTAGCTCGAAACTGAGGGAGGTCATCCAGGAGCAGAAAGTTGAGATTGGTACTTTGACAGAGAATTTGCAGAGAGCACAGTGGGTGATAAAGTACCTGGAGCAGCAGAACAAACAGCTGGAGGATCAGCACACACTTGTAGAGCTGCGGCGAATCTGTGAAGATTGACAATTGGCCCGGAAGAGACCTGGTGACATGACACCAATTGAGCGAGAGACCAACCTTATGCATGTTAACATTCATCTGGAGAAGTTTTTGGCAAAGGCCAATAGAGACAAAGACATGCTCCATCATATGAAAGGTCATTATTGGGCCCGCATGCACGTTTGCAGAGCAAAAATGAAGATCTTGAAGAGAAGGTTGAGCAGAGCACTGAAACGGCGAAAGAGGCCTGATCCACTCCGGATTTTGGCCGAGGCTTCGTTGGCTGAGAATGAGGCATGATAGGGGATCTTCACTCCAAATTTCAGCAAATTTGGAGAAGTTTTTGTCATTTTTGAAAATTTTGGTCACAAAACAGGTTTTTCTGCTCTACGCGTCGCGCCACCCAACGCGCGCTTATGATTGGGACACTTTCTGGAGGAAAACTTTGCATTTTTGAATTTTTCATGGTAAATTATGCATTTTCAGAAATGGCCGAAGCATTTCATCAAGTTCTGGATGATCAAAAGGGCCAAAAACACCATGAAAATCACCTTTCTGCCACCTTTTGCACCAGCAGGAAGTACTTCTGGGAGAATGAAGTTTTGGAGGGGCCAATGACCTCCAATTTGAAAACTTCCACTTGGGTTGGATAGAAAACGTCTAGGGATTTCCAACAAGCTATCTTGAGCTCAATTTGGACTCCAGGAAGTGCCACAAAAACATGTTGAAAGTAGCGCGATGCATAGAGCTTTGGAGCACGGCGCATAGAGGTTTTTGGCATGTTTTTCACCTTCCAGCTCAGAAATTCGGCCAGTTTGGACTAGTTTCACCTCTTGATGTAATTTTTGGTTTTTCTTGATGTAATTTGATGTACATGATGTAAATTTGGCACTTATTTACTTTTTCTAGATGATTCATTCACAAAAAAGTGAAAATCAAGTGAATGGATCAGTTTCCTAGCTTATAGAGGCAAGTTGTTTGGCTGCCTAGATTTTAGCTCTTTGTTTAGAATTGGTTCAAACTGCTCCTAGAAGCATGAGCTAGAACCCTAGAGGCATGGGAAGGGGTTATAATTTTCTATTTATTGTATTTTCTGAGACACTTTTAGGGTTGGACTCTTGGGAAAAGTTTGGCACTCCATTGTACATCCATATTTCAGTTTTTGGCAAAGGAAAGACCAGAGTTTTGCAGCACTTGTTGGGATTCTTGTGGCTTATGAGTTTTGATGATGTTTCTTCTCATGTTATTTTAATTTTCATTAATGTTATGTGTATGTAATTTCCATTCTCTCTGCTTCTAAATTAAACAAATGAGTAATTGAGGTAGAATTCATTGATATGCTGATGCTCTGCCTTAGACTTTTGTTTAGTTTTACATGTTTTTCTTCAGTTTGAAGAGAATCCTTGTTCTCTCTTGCTCTCTTCAACTCCTCAGCTGTCTATTCAATCCATTCATTTGATCCAAGACATCAAAGCCGTTGCCTACCTCGCCCCAGCTTGAACTCTGCAAGAAATTGGTCTCATCCCCTAGCCCAAAAATTGTCTTTCCCATTTTTCAACAAAACCTCCTAAAAATCAAAATCAAACCTTCCTATCTATTTACTAGCCTAAAATCAGTATCCATTATAGGTCATCTCAGCCCCTTTGAAGACCTTTTGCCGAGATAGACCCGGAGAGAGCCCTCTCCTGTCCTCGTAGGGCTAGCTACGAGGCTAAGCGTGGTTTGATGTAGCCTTGAGTTTTACCTTATTTCAGCCTAAGGTAGATTTGAGTGCTAACAAAGTGGAATCTACTAATAAGGTCATTGAAGGAATCCTAACAAAAACTATTCATTTACATAGAAGAGATTGGGTAGATAGGCTTCCTGAAGCCTTGTGGGCCTATAGAACTACATGGAGAAACACAACAGGCCATACTCCTTATGAACTTTTTTATGGAAAGCAAGTTTTGTTTCCCATAGAGTTCCAGATTCAAACTTTCAAAATGGCAGTTCAGCTAGGACTTGATCTAACAGAGGCACAAAAGCACAGATTGGAGCAGATTAATGAATTGGATGAGATCAGACAAGATGCAGTTCAGAAAACAAGTATAGTCCAACATCAAAGGACTATATGGCATGATAAGTACATCAAAGAAAAGAAGTTCAAAGAAGGTGACTGGGCTCTCTTGTTTGATTCAAAGTTCAAAGATTTTCAAGGTAAATTCCAAACACATTGGCTTGGGCCATATGAAATTGTGAAAATTTTTGACAATGGAGCAATAAAAATCAGGACAATAGATGAAGAGAAGGTCACTTTTCTTGTAAATGGTCATAGATTGAAGTTGTATCATAAGCCACTTTCAAGAGAAGAATTTGTCAAGAGATTCTAGGAAAACAGTGATGTGAAGTTAATGAAGAAGAATTCTTCTTCTTCATCAACTTAATTGAATTTTCTGAATTCAAAAGCATGAAAAAAAAAAGTATAAACATGAAAACTAATCACTGATTAGCATGTTTATACAGAAAATATAAAGTGAAAATCAGAATCCTTCTGACACTTTAGCTTTTCAAATTTGCTCTTTTCCTGCAAGCAGCTATCACAAAATCATAAGTGCAGACCCATTTTATATATATCATATTCCACTTATGATCCATTTCACTCCATCATGTTTCACTTCATTCATATTTCATTCACTCCATTCATCCATACTTCATTCACTCCATTCCATGGTCCACTTCATTTTCATTTCATATTTTTAAATTTGATCTCTTCCTGCAATTGAGTATTACAAATCATAAGTTGCAGGCCACTTTTCATATTTCATTCCACTTTACACCTATGATCCATTTCATTCCATTATATTTCACTTCACTCATGCTCCATTCCACCATATTTCATGATCCAGTTTATTTCATTTCACACTACACTCCATCCATGTTTCAAATCATTTCATTTCATGTTTCAAAGCCTCTACAGGTATATTCTGCAGCCAGATATTCTGCAGCTAGACATTCTGCAGCCAGATATCCTGCAGGAAACTATCCAGGAACCACTTGTTCAGTAGCAAATTGACCCTACACACCTATGTCAACAAGCAAAATCAAAGGGATTATGAAGACTGAAGGATCAATGATTTTCAAAGGAAGACAAAGCATATTAAAACCACAAAAATCAAAGGAAAGGCTAAGGTAAAGTTGTGAAATTATTATGATAACAGATTATGAAAGTTATAGTATGGTTAAGTTATATGTATGTTTCATAAAGTCATTTTAATTATTCATATTGATCGAGCTTATCATAAAATCCTTGGACAAAATCCCTTCCATTCCGCCATACCAAATCATCATTTATTAAAAATTAACGGTTAGTACTGAAGTGACCTATTAGGTCACGTCACTAACCCGAAGTATTCAGTGATGATTTTAAAATTCACATGAGATTTTTCCGCGGTTTTTTCCTCCATGATGTTGTTCATGCCAACTCCTCATTCAAGTTTTTGGCCACTGATCCCATCCAAATCCGTTCAAAACTCATTTCGTGGCCTAAGATCTTCATATTCTACCTATCGTTACCCTTTCTTCTCAAGAAATACATTATTCAAAGCTTAAATCCGCCATTAAAATTTGTATCGGGCCCAACCCTTGAGGTCTCAGCCTCCTCTGTTTTGATTCCGATGTGACCGGGGCACAAAACCATGTGCTTAATTGAACGGGGCTCATCGCTTTATGTTTTCAGGCCAAACCGTAGCTGTCCGATCTTAATCAAATCAACGGCCCGCAATCGAATTATCTGTGGTGGCCCCACGCCCGAAAACCGACGGTTAATTCCGCACCGCCATTGCTGGGCGAGCAGTATTTCCCTTGGAGCCAGCGATTCCATAGATCGCATGAAAAGTGTCAAAGTGTACGATGATGAAACCACCCATTTCGCGCATTAAAGGTCAGACCAAA
The DNA here is from genome assembly GCA_034641835.2 of Pinus albicaulis. Lineage (NCBI taxonomy): Eukaryota > Viridiplantae > Streptophyta > Pinopsida > Pinales > Pinaceae > Pinus > Pinus albicaulis. The sequence continues at coordinate 142,904 of JAXQQM020084834.1, forward strand.
AATGGGCAGCGGAATTCACCATCATCGTCGGATCTGCCAGCTTCCATCTAACGGCGATCATCCTCCGGACCTGCACGAACGATAACACGGGGAAATCGTACTCCGGGCCCGCTATCTGTCGCTCCAAATGTTGTTCCAGCCGTCGATCTCATTTTAAGGATGAAGGGTCAGGATCGTTCACATAATTGATTGTTGACTAAGTCCACCCCCCGCCACGCCATCAACCCATATCTCCACGTCATGCCCTCCATGCAATCTGTCGTACATCCACCTATCCAAATCCAATTCATTTATTGTATTTTGACGTTCTTACGTTATAACCCTTTGCCAGCCCATTCTTCGCTATTCCATTACATTTTCTCCACCACCCTGTAATCTTTCCTCCAACTCCACACGCCATTACCATTTGGCCATGTCCTCACCATGTTTATCGTTGACCCCTCCATGTTCCTCACACCTGTGTTTGGTTTTTCTAATTTATTTGCGGGTTTTGTAGGTTTATATTGAGAAGGAGCTACCATAAGGTATCGCCTTCGTTACAGGGGCCAAAATCTTCTCTAAGGACAGTTCTTAAAAGCAGAAATTTAAGAAGGAGGCTAGCGGTAGTTGCTATGATATGACCAAATTAATGGGAGCAGAAACAAAATCCATCGAATCCTGCAAATACATCAAGGGGCAAGATTACGCAGCAAGGCAATATTAATTGGGCGGCATACAAATACCAGGGAATGATCGAGAAACTGAGCCTCAGGTATTTAAAACCTTAGATGTGGATTCAAAATATGAGAGGCAGAAAGTACAATTATCCTCCAGGTTTAATCCTCAGTAGATTTCTCTCTCGAAGAAAGTACAGAGTATTGCATATTTTATCTTGCGAATCTCATCTCTAGAGGCATCCACACCTACAACATTCACTCCATGGAGCAACAACAGAGTACACTCAGCATTTCAAGGTTGTCAAGTAGTATGGGCGCAAGGGTTTTTCCGCCATTTTGTTCAAATCAAATCATTAAATGTGCATCACCTACCTCTTCTTCTACAATTTTCTATTTCCTCTATAAATACTAGGAAAAAAGACATTGTAAGGGTTCCATATTTCTATCAGAAAACTGTGCAGTGAAAGGCTTTTGTATACATCTTGTAAAGTTTCTATATGAAGGCTCAGAGCCCGTAGGGTTTCAGTGAGGAGGAGTTATAACTGTAATGAGGATTCTGGTCTTTGGTATCCCACAGTATGTAATCTTTTCTTATGTGTTAATATAACATCTCATTTCATGCTATTTATCTTCTTGTATCATGTTCTAGAATGCGAGTGGCTCACTGGTCTTAAGTAAGGATTCATCCTAGTTGGTGCCCATACTTGGATTAGTCAAGCACTTTAAATAGGCCTAGTCATGATATACTGTTCCATGTTCATTTCATTCATATTTTCTGCTATATTAGTTACTTGAGGAGGGTGCTTTTAAAACGCCATTGTCATGTATGGATTCTTAGTTGGATAAGCCCATATGTGGTTTTGTTGTGTATCTGGGTATCAGCCTCATGCTAACTAGTATCTTCTTCATGTTTCTTCACTGCATCCACTTTCTAATATTTGATTCTGTGGCATATTATTTGAACTGGCCCTCTTTGCAGTAAGCTGTCTCTTAACTGTCTGATGCTTTTGTATTGGATTTTTGCATGCTGTTCCTACATTATTCTTATCTTTGTATCAGCCTCTGAGAGAGTTTGGTTCCATTTAAACTAATTTCCTTGTTTTGCAAGAGATAGTAAGAGAGCTTTTGGATTGACAACCCAAGCTATATTATGAGCTCCTTGCTATGTTAAGATGTCCTAGGCACTGGTCTATAGCAACTCTAGGCTGTCTCTAGGAGGGACAAGAATTGTCTACAACATCTTTCTGGCGCCATTGCCGGGGACGAATTTGAGAATATCAGTTTCCCTGGGCCTCGAAAAATCATATTCACTCTCTGATCAGGTGAGCACAGAGAGTTGAAGAGTTGCATATCTCTCACCTTGGCGACTCCACTGTTCTTTATTTGATAAATCTATTGGTAGTCCTGGCTCCTCGAAAGCCACATTTGAGGTCAGATTCCTCTAAGTTAAAGACATCCTCTGTATCTGACCCAGAGAATATTATTCATAGAAGAAGTTGGAAAGAAAGACAATCAGCCCATGCTGAAGTCCCTGAATATTCTGTAGAAGATCATCCATCCTCTTCTTCTCAGGAAATCCCAGTGGAAAATCCCGACTCCACTGAGGAAAATCCTGAATATTACTCAGATAGCCCACCTAGGGGAAGTGCTAGAACCAAAGATAACCCTCATCCTACCCCTGAGGCTGAAGAAGTTAAAGAAGTCACAGAAGTAGCTACTGTTAACCGTGAACTATTCCCATCTACACCTCAGGCTTCTGTGCAATTTATTCCCATTGTTATACATACTCCACTTCCTCCTCCTCCCCTTCCTTCATTTGTACATAAAATTGTTGCACAACCCCCACCTCCTCCAATGGCTAATGTTCCAGCTTTCCTATTGAACAAATACGCTCCACTGGCCTTACCCCAAGTGCTAAATGATATGCCACAGGATTATTTGAAGATTTTGCCTAGATTTAATGGAGAAAATGATATTGACGCTCAGAAACATCTTGAGGCTTTCTGCTCTTTTGCAGAAAACTTAAATGTAGAACATTTGGATGTGGTCTTGATATTGTTTGTGCAATCTTTGGATGGTGAAGCCAGAAAATGGTTCAAGACATTGGGAAACCATTCAGTAACCACCTGGGATGACATGGAGAATACTTTTCTCAGGAAATGGGGAGAAAAGAAAGATCATGGACAGTGTCTCACTGAGTTCAATACACTCAAGAAGAGACATAATGAAGGGGTGTCGGAGTTTATTAAGAGATTTAATAAGTTATATCTAAATCTCCCTACAGATATGAAGCCTCATCAGAACGCTGCAAAAGTTGTTTTCATTGCAGCCTTTGACTCAGATTTCGGTTTCTCCCTTAGGGAGAGAAAGCCTGCCACCCTAGATGATGCTCAGTCAGATGCTCTTGAATTGGAAGCGAACTTTGCTTCCTCTGGAAAATTAAAAGGGAAGGCTGAACATGATGTTAGAAGGAGGGGAAAAGAAGAATTATCCACTTCCAACTAGGATAAGGATTCAGATAAAATGGAGGAAATAAGAAAAATGATAAAGAAGATGGTTAAGCTTGAACTGGAGGCCAAGAACCGAGCTCCCAAGAATTTTTATAATGCTCAAAACAGAGGTTACAATCCTCAGTATAAAAGACCACCCCTGCAGATATTGCCAAGAGAAGAAAAAGAGCAACCAGACCAGGTACCACACCCATTGTACCTGGAAGGTCCAGCAGATGACTCCACTGAAGACGCTGCTTATGAACTAGAAGATTCAAATTTTGCATTCTCAAACAACGATGAAGTGGAATTCCCGTTGCAAGAAGAAGAAGAAGCAGAGATTGATCATTATTGTAAAAAATTTGCTGATTTCATGCAAGCGCAATTCAATGTAAAATATGATCTCAGATCTTCAAGGAAGAGGACCAGGACTCAAGATGAAGAACAAGAGCCACTTCAAAATGGGGAACCTGCACAGAGAGAAACATCAGTGCAAAAAGCTGCAGAAAAAGGTAAGAGTCCTCTGAACAAGCCTTCACAGTCTAATGACCAAGTCCCTTCTTCTTCAAAAATAGTCAGTCCTCCCAATGCTGAGTCAGTGTCAAGAGAGGTCAAATTTCCAGCTGAAAATAAAGAGTTTAAAGAAGTTGTAATAGAAAAGCCTCCCCCTGCTTTCAGTCTACAAAAAGAGCTTGAGAAAATTAAAATTCCAGTCCCCTTGACCGAACTGCTAAAACAACCTGCATATCAATCTCAAGTTACCTCCTTCATGCTTCCTCCTGAAATACCAATTGTACCTGATAGTTTGAACCTTCAAGAAGAAAGACCCCTGGTAGTCTTTGGCCCACATGTTGAGGAGATAGACCCTTCTACTCCTCCTTTTTACGTGTCTTTAGTCATCCATGACCTACTGTTACACAATTGTATGCTAGATTCTGGGGCTTCCCATAATCTTATGCCTTTGTCAGTCATGGAACAACTAGGACTGCAAATCACACGCCCATATAAAGACCTTTATTCATTTGATTCCAAAAGAGTCAAATGCTTGGGGATGATTAAAGATTTAGTGGTCAATTTGGCCCAAATTCCAGCAAAGAGTGTGGTCATGGACATTGTGGTGGCTGATATCCCAGCCCGCTTTGGCATGTTGTTGTCAAGGTCCTGGGGTACAAAAATTGGTGGGTCAATTAAGCTGGATTTAACATATGCTACCATCCCAGTTTTTGGTGAACAATAGAGGAGGTTATATAGAGAGACTAAATTTGTCAAGGTAGTTACTAAGGCTGATAACTTTGAAAATTCACCAGTCTATAGTAAAGAAGGAGATTTTTCATGCTTTATGCTAGAAGAAGATCAAAATTATGTGCATGAATCCTCCTTCAAAATTAAGGATGAGCAGCCTTCAGAAAATTATGAAGCTGGAATCTGGACTTTACATTTTGATGGAGCAAATTCAAGAGAAGGCAATGGAGCTGGAGTATTATTAATCTCTCCTACAGAAAGATGGGTCCCACTATCCTTTAAATTAGAATATGAGGCTACCAATAATGTAGCTTAATATGAAGCACTTTTGTTAGGATTACAGACAGCCAAGAATATGGGCATACAAAGTTTAAAAGTCATGGGAGACTCTGAGCTGGTGGTGAGGCAGGTCAGAAATCAATGTCAAACTAAGCATCCACGGTTGAGAGCCTACAGAAATGAAGTATGGGACATGGTGGAAAATTTCTTCTTGGCTTTTAATATACAGTTCATGCCCCAGGAGCAGAACAGAATGGCAGATTCTCTTGTTGTGGCTGCTAGCACATTTAGTCCTCCACAGAATCCTCTTTTGAGGTATGAAATTGAAGTACGATACAGACCATCAATCCCAGATAATATTAAGCATTGGCAAGTATTCGAATATGAAGAACAGGTGAAGAGATTCCTGGAAACAGTGGGAGAATTCTCTAATATGGAGATTGATGATAATGAAGAAGAGGAAGCTGAAAATATTGCAGAAAACAGATGGGAAGAAAAAATAGCAGGTAATAAAGTGCTGCAGCTGAAAGGAAATGTTATCCCTAGAGGGCTGGTGCCCCTGGAAAGATTATTTGATAAAAATGATGTTCCATTGCAGCATAATAAAATAGTAGAAGAAAATCAAGTAGAAGACTTGAATTTGGGCACTGATGCTGAGCCCAAAATTGTAAGATTATCTAAGAAGGTTTCAGAGGAATACAAAAGAAAATATTTGAAATTATTTCAGTCATACAAGGATGTATTTGCATGGTCTTATCAGGACCTAAAAAATTTTGATATTAATATAATGCAGCATAAAATTCCTTTGAGGGAAGATGCAAAGCCTTATAAGCAGAAGCTCAGGCAGATAAATCCTTTGCTGCTTCCCTCTATTGAAAAAGAAATCAAGAAGCTGCTGAAGGCCAAAATAATTGTGCCACTGAGATACTCAGAATGGGTAGCAAACCTTGTTCCTGTTCGAAAGAAAAATGGAGAAATAAGGTTGTGTGTAGATTTCAGAAACTTAAATAGAGCATCTTTAAAAGATAATTATCCATTGCCTAAGATGGACCACATTCTACAGAAAGTGGTCGGAGCCTCCAGAATGTCAATGATGGATGGGTTTTCCGGTGATAATCAAGTGGTTGTTTTCCCAGAGGATCAGAAGAAAACTGCATTTACAACACCATGGGGTACATTTATGTATGCCAGGATGCCATTTGGGCTAATTAATGCAGGAGCTACTTTTCAGAGGGAAATGGACATAGCTTTTGTTGGAGAGCAGGACAAGTTTCTGGTGGTATATCTGGATGATATCACAGTATTTTCAAAGGATGATACTGAACACATTCAGCACTTGCAGAGAACCTTTGAAAAATGCAGAAGGTATGGTCTTTCCCTCAATCCTCAAAAATATTTATTTGCATTAGATGAGGGAAAACTCTTAGGGCACATTGTAACTAAAGATGGTGTGAAAATAGACCCTAAGAGAGTTGAAGTTATAAACAGTATTCCTTTACCCAGGAATAAGAAGGAAGTGTAGGTGTTTCTAGGCCAAATCAATTTCCTGAGAAGGTTTATTCCTAACTATGCTGAGATAGTTAGGCATATAACTGATATGTTGAAAAAGAATAATGAAGTAAAATGGTCTCAGGAATCTAGAGATGCATTCACTAGAATAAAATAAGCATTTGCTGAAGCTCCTGTACTAGCTGGACCAGATTACAACAGGCCATTTATGATTTTTTATTTTGCATCACCTCATACAATAGCTGGAGTATTGTTGCAGAAAAATAAAGAAGGATATGAGCAGCCTATAGCCTTCTTTAGCCAGGTGCTTCATGATGCAGAATTGAAATACAATATACTAGAGAAGCAAGCCTATGCCCTTGTAAAGTCCCTCAAAGCCTTTAGAATGTATGTTTTGCAGTCTCATATTATTACATATGTCCCTACAGCAGCTGTCAAAGACATTCTCATTCAGGGAGACAGTGAAGGAAAAAGGGGAAGATGGATTGCAAAAATACAAGAATATGATTTGGACATCAAACCTACTAGGCTGATTAAAGGACAGGGACTTGCTAAAATGTTATCTGAATCAAATCATCAAGCCTTGGGCATTAATTTATCTATGATTGCAAGTGAAGAGTCAGAAAATGAAAAAGGCCAGCAAGGACTGGAAAAATCCACTCAAAAAGCACATCTAAAGTATCTCACTAGTCCTTGGTACAAAGAAATAGTTGAATATCTTTTAACACTCAGCTGTCCACCCAGCTATGATAAATCAAAATACAGGGCTTTGAGGCTGAAATCACAAAAGTATATAGTTTCCAATGGTCAGTTATATTGGAGAGATCCTTCAGGCATACTATTATTGTGCCTCACAGAGGATGAAGTAGAAAATATAATGGTGGAGTTTCATGAAGGAATTTGTGGAGGTCATTACAGTTGGAAGGCCACAGCACATAAAATACTGAGAGCTGGTTTTTATTGGCCTAAATTATTTGGAGATGTTTTTAATTGGGTTAGAGCATGTGATAAGTGTCAAAAATTTGCTGAGAGACAAAAGATGCCTGCTTTGCCCCTAATTCCAGTTCATATAGATGAACCATTTCAGCAATGGGGATTAGATTTTATTGGAGAAATACATCCCCCTTCAAGTGGCCAACATAAATGGATATTGACTGCAACAGATTACTTTACAAAGTGGGTGGAAGCCATACCTGCGAGAAATGCTACAGATGTTGTAATCATCAAATTCATGGAAGAGAACATCATATCCAGGTTTGGTTGTCCAGCTAGAATTGTAACTGATAATGCACAGGCCTTCAAGTCCAATAAATTTGTAAATTTCTGCCAGCAGTATAATATTGCATTAAATCACTCCATAGCTTACTATCCACAGGGGAATGGCTTGGCAGAATCTTCCAACAAAACTCTGGTGAGGGCCTTGAAGAAGACAATTAATGAGAATCAAAAGAATTGGGATTCCCAATTGAAATTTGCTCTGTGGGCGAATAGAGTAACTAGCAAGAGAGCAACTAGGAAATCTCCTTATGAACTGGTATATGGGCGAGCAGCTGTGTTTCTTGTGCAATTGGCTTTGCCAGTGGCACGTTTCATGCAGGAAAGTCAGGAAGAACCAGATGACATGGTCAGAAGAATTAACCAACTGGTAGAATTGGAGGAAACACGGAGCCAAGTGAATTAGAGATTAGCGGAGTATCAGGAGAAAATGAAAAACATCTTTGATCAACATGCAAAAGACAGGAAATTTCAAATTGGTGATCTGGTTCTCAGATGGGATATTCGGAGGGTTGAAAAGGGAAAACATGCTAAATTTGACCTTTTCTAGTTCTGTCCATTTAAATTCATGGGACAGGAGGTAATAACACGTTTGAGCATTGGAAAATTCCAGGTGACTTGTTGGATGCCCCTATGAATGGCCAATTCCTAAACCCTACTTCCAAGTTTAATTCAGCAAGAGGGAGATTATGTATTATATTGTATATAGGTTTTATTCCGACTTTAGTTTAAATAAGGTGGGTAAGCCGATGAATTTTTGAAGAAGATATAAAGATTAAAGAACGCAGTTCACATATTGAAAGATTTATCGTAGGTCCGTAGGTTTCGACATGTCCGTTCACGTCATCTCAGGCCGATTTCTCAATGTTGTTCATGCCAACTCCTCATTCAAGTTTTTGGCCACTAATCCCATCCATGTTCCTCATACATGTGTCCGATATTTTTAATGTATTTGCGAGTTTTGGTAGGTGTTTATATATTGAGAAGGAGCTACCGTAAGGTATGAGCTGCCGCAATATATCGCCTCCGTTGCAGAGGCCAAGATCTTCTCTAAGGACAGTTCTTAAAAGCAGAAATTTAAGAAGGAGGCTAGCGGTAGTTGCTATGATATGACCAAATTAATGGGAGTAGAAACAAAATCCATCGAATCTTGCAAATACATCTAGGGGCAAGATTACGCAGCAAGGAAATATTAATTGGGCGGCATACAAATACCTGGGAATGATCGAGAAACTGAGCCTCGGGTATTTAAAACCTTAGATGTGGATTCAAAAGATGAGAGGCAGAAAGTACAATTATCCTCCAGGTTTAATCCTCAGTAGATTTCTCTCTCGAAGAAAGTACAGAGTATTGCATATTTTATCTTGCGCATCTCACCTCTAGAGGCATTTACACCTACAACATTTACTCCATGGAGCAGCAACAGAGTACACTCAACATTTCAAGGTTGTCAAGTAATATGGGCGCGAGGGTTTTTCCGCCATTTTGTTCAAATCAAATCATTAAATGTGCATCACCTACCTCTTCTTCTACAATTTTCTATTTCCTCTATAAATACTAGGAAAAAAGACATTGTAAGGGTTCCAGATTTCTATCAGCAAACTGTGCAGTGAAAGGCTTTTGTATACATCTTGTAAAGTTTCTGTATGAAGGCTCAGAGCCCGTAGGGTTTCAGTGAGGAGGAGTTATAACTGTAATGAGGATTCTAGTCTTTGGTATCCCACAGTATGTAATCTTTTCTTATGTGTTAATATAACATCTCATTTCATGCTATTTATCTTCTTATATCATGTTCTAGAATGCGAGTGGCTCACTGGTCTTAAGTAAGGATTCATCCTAGTTGGTGCCCATACTTGGATTAGTCAAGCACTTTAAATAGGCCTAGTCATAATATATTGTTCCATGTTCATTTCATCCATATTTTCTGCTATATTAGTTACTTGAGGAGGGTGCTTTTAAAACACCATTGTCATGTATGGATTCTTAGTTGGATAAGCCCATATGTGGTTTTTTTGTGTATCTGGGTATCAGCCTCATGCTAACTAGTATCTTCTTCATGTTTCTTCACTGCATCCACTTTCTGATATTTGATTTCTGTGGCATATTATTTGAACTGGCCCTCTTTGCAGTAATCTGTCTCTTAACTGTCTGATGCTTTTGTATTGGAGTTTTGCATGCTGTTCCTACATTATTCTTATCTTTGTATCAGCTTCTGAGAGAGTTTGGTTCCATTTAAACTAATTTCCTTGTTTTGCAAGAGATAGTAAGAGAGTTTTTGGATTGACAACCCAAGCTATATTATGAGCTCCTTGCTATGTTAAGATGTCCTAGGCACTAGTCTATAGAAACTCTAGGCTGTCTCTAGGGTAGACAAAGAATTGTCGACAACACATGACATGTAAATTAATTCGTGTGAATCACCCCCACCGTATTTCACTCATCCCATAACCACTTCATGTCATCTTTCCATAGCCAATTCCTGCTGCATAAACAGAGAAGTCATCTTTGGGGTGAAAACAACTCTCTACAACCATTTTTACCCTGAATAGAAGAGCAGTAACGGAGCAGTAAATCGAAGGTTGAGAAAAGAAGCCATGGGTCTCATTGTAAGGTCCGAACCAGTCGGAACCAAATACTTAGAGGGTTACCCACAGATTAGAGAGATGCTACAACAGGTTGGGTGGTTACAGTTTTTGGAAAAGTTCAATGGTTTTCATAAGGAGGTAACCAATACATTTGCACGGTCCTTCAATGGATCAGAATTTGAAATAGGAGATGTCAAGTTCACTATTACAGAATCCTTCATTGCAGAAGCAGCAGAATTACCAAGGCAAGGTGAACGATGGTTCAAAAACAAGGAATTTCACAATGAGGCATGGAGGCAGATGCTCAAAACACTAGGTATGGATATTTCAGTTTTCAAGAAGGGCATTCCTAGCTCAGCACTGAAGAATAAATGGTGAAATATGTTGCTCATTTTGCAAAATTTTATAACTTGTGAGGGAAGGTTTGGTACCCTATATGTTTATCACATTCGACTTATGATGCATTTCCTAGATGAAGAAATCAATTTACCCTTTTTCTTACTTCATAGCCTAAAGAGAATGGCTTCTAATGTCCAAAAGAGGGTTCAATTCTTGGAAACCACCTTGTATCACCATGGCCTAGTTAAAATCCTAATTGAACATCATTTGAGAAAGGTGGGAGACAATTGGGATGAGTTCCTAGTGAGGAATCACTTTGAAGAACCCAAGGAATCTCCATCTGAAGGCAAACTTGCAAGAAGAAGCAGGAGAGGGAAAATTTCCAAATCTGTTGAACTTAAAACTGGTAAGTCCATACAAGAGGACAGTGAGGAGATTATCTCTGAGAAATTGGCTGAAATTAAGAAACAACTTAAAAAGGAAAAGATAATAAGAAAGTATGCTAAGGAGAGAGGTGAGGGACCATCTAAACTAAGACGAAGCCATAGGCTTAGAGGCATATTGAAGAAGACAACAGTTAAGAAAACAGGCATCATAGACATTGAAGATGAAGAGACACCAACTGATAGATCTCCTGAGTACCAGTATGAAGAGGATCTTGATGAAGGAGCTCCGGAGATAGACCCAGCACAACAACAAATCTATAATTATGTTGAGTCATTAGAAAAGAGAGCCTCAGAAAGCAGAGGAAGAACTCCTAGTCCACCAGGATCTGCAATTGAAGTACTAAGAAGAGACAAATATGAATTAGAAGTACTCAATAGGCATATAAAGAATGAAAATGAAATTTTAAGGGAACAAGTCAAACTGAAGAGTAACATGAACACAACTCTCTCTCTGCAAATGGAAAAATTGTACAAGGCTAGTGAAAAGTTGAAGAAGAAAAACAAAAATTTGAGCAGGGCACTTATAAATTTGAGATTCAAGTTGGTCATAAGGAAACCTAGGATGCCATTGAACACCAAGAAAAGCAGAAAAAGGAGGTTAGATGTCCTAGCAGAAGTTTCAGAATACATGGATTGATTGCATGAGGACATGCAAAAGTTTTGCAGTGGGGGTATGTTGAGCCCCAAAGATGTCCTTTTCTTTCACCAAATTTCACTTCATTTCCTTTGTCCTTTATCAATTATAGGCTTAAAATATCAATAGGATTGATTAAAGTCACTTTAGGAATGCATACAATAACTGACTTACTAAACTTTTGTGGTCTTGTTGTTGTAGTAATTTTTGACTAGACTTAGCTACAGAATGCAGCCATTCTGTAGCTAGTCGCCTATTCCGCAACTATCTTCATGTTCACACAGGTTACAAGTGTCACTTAAAGGAAAAACACATATGGTTGAATTCCAGAACTCACCTACATCATTCCTTGCTCTCTACGAAGTCTGAGCAAAAATCTGCAAGTGGTTATGCACGTGGAGGAAACCCAAACTAAGAAGTAGATTCCTACCAGGACAAGGACTCTACAGATGTCTTCAGCAAAGTATGAGGCCTCCACAAGAGTTCTAATTTGATTTTAATTGAAAAAGACACTTATCCCTATTTCTTCTCTAGGGCAGTTATGTATTTCTCTTATAAGAATAACTTGGGAAACCGAGAGACAGTTAGTTAGTTGATGTTTTATTGTTAAGTTGTCCAAGACCGTAATACTCTGTTTTTGAAGCGTTTTCCTTTAATGATAGAAGAACAAATTTAATACATGATCTAAAGCAATCTTGAAGAGATTCATGTGCTAATCTGGTGGTAGAGGGCCCCTACTGCTCGAGAGGCTCTGTGCATATTGTTTAGATAAGTAACTTTAGCTCTGTTTCGTTCCTAATTTAGGCAGTTTTCTGAACTTTATGTTTTATGCTCACTTACATCGAATGTTACAGCCAGTCTTGTTCTTATGAATTGTTCCAAAATATCACTAACACTGAATGAGATAGAACTGTAGTATTTCAGAGATTAATTTCATTTTAGTTCAGCTGTAGTATTTCGGAGGTTAATTGCATATTAGTTCGGTTTTGTTTAATGCATTTAAAGTTTTATTAGCTAGTTGTATTCTAGTTCTGTTACATTAGACTTAAAGGCCTTCATTATTTACAAACTTCTCTTGTTCTTAATCTCTACTAATACATCATTATCATAGGAACAAGAATTGGTAATGTCATTTTGAAGTCTTGACTGTTCTGCAATTTCTCATAATTTTACAAACTTGCCTTTTTCCAAAACTATTCCAAAAGATTTCTAACCCTTGAATGAGGCTTAATAGCGACATTTTGAGTTGTAGAATGGATTAATTTTAGTGTCATAAGTTAATTTAGAGTAGGGTTCCTTACTATGTTGCAGATAATATTTTCCAAATGTGTTCCAACAAATTTCTAACCATGGATGAGATTTTCTCTGTGATATTGTAAGTTGTTGTTTACTTAGAAGAACCTCATTGCATTAAAATTATCCTTTTCTCAAGTTGTTCCAACATACTTCTAATGAAATGAATTGGACTGAGTTCATGTTATGAGTTATTTTTATTGTCAAGTTTTGAAATCTGTGAATTAGCATTTTCTGTTCTTAGGTGCCATACATAGTTTAGAATAGATTTTTCTCTGTTTTAGTGTGACCAATAACTTCTCTTTGTCAAAAATTAGTTCTTTTCCTCCTAGCATAAAAACACAAAACCAAAAACACTAGAAAAACACTAAACACAATGAAGTAGGAAGAAGGTACCTAGGCACATATAGTGCACTTCACTTCAACAGTTTACTATCCCTAGTTGACAATTTATGACATCAATTTAGGAACACTAAGTTGAGTAGACACTATCCATGGTAATGATCATGATAATATACTACAGCTCACTCCACCCTGCTAAAAAATCTCCTGAACGGTCCAGAAACACCAATGACATATCTCTGTAAGCGAAGAGGAATGTCATCTATAATAGTCTCTAGGATGTCTAGATTCAGTCGCTCCAAATGGTGTTCCAAATCAGTTAAGATTTTTACTGTCTAATCCTGTGGTGGTAGTGGTGCTGCTGAAGCTGCATCCCTTTTCTCTCTTGTCAAAGGGGCGGAGAGTGGATGGTCGACGTGGACCCACATTTGCATTTGAAATTTTTGTTATCAGTTTTGGACGATTTAAAAAACAAAATAAAAAATTAAGATGTGTCAAAGAGATTTTTTACTTGACTCATCCCACTGAGCTCCTGGATGAAGTGACATATCTTAGTCACCGCGGAAATCTATGCCTGGATAAGGAAAATCCTCTATCACAAAGAGTTGGTGCTCTAACCAACGAAAATAAGCAAAGGGAAATTGAACAATCTCTCCACCCTCACTATGACGGGCCATCAAAGCAACCCATCGAACCATCCGAGGTTCTTGAGCTCTACCAACATCAACTAGAATATGTTGCAGGGCTAATAGAGGAATCCTCTCTAAAGCAAAAGTAACCATGATAGATCCATATCCGAAGTTATTTAACTTCCTGATTTTTTCTCTAGTTAGTTGGCCTTTGACATTAGCCAACAGTGCCTCGTACCAGTTGAAAATAGTGCCTCGGAAGTAGTCCACTGCAATCCACATTTTAGATCCAGTAGCCACATGCAAAGCTGCACTTCCACGCAACTTGATAATGGTAAATGCAATCAATTTTAATTCAGGACGGATGATAGTTTTAATATCAATATGTTTGTCTTTTGGATTAGCCTCATCATTACATAACTCTAATTGCAGGCTAGCAACAAATTGGCCACCTGGTCTAGCCCTAAATAGAGAAAGTGGTTCGCTTCTCTTAGAAAAACCAGTCAAAAAATATATGTCCTCCAGCTCAATTTCGAGTCGGTTGCCTTCAATCACGAAACACTGGTCCTGAACATCCCTCTTTTTTACCAACCAAGTGAGAAGGTCTACTTGAGCTCTCATGCCACTGATAGACCAGAATTTAAGTAGTCCGCATGGTCTTAAAACTTGTAATGTAGGCGGATAAATCATTGCAGCTTCATCCACCTCCTGATGTTCACGTTCCCACCATATGAGCATTGTAAATATCCTACAATGAACAAAATGAAAGATTAGAATCATTTCAAAACAAAAGAATTGGGTAATTTTGGAAGAAATTATGTTTTTAAATCCTTCACGGTGCTCCCGCACTTTACATTCAGACACAGTGCATAGCTCTGCACGGGATTTGTGCTAAAAGTGTGCAGCCACAACATTTTTCTTTGTGATAAAATGTCGAGGTTTGCAGGTGCCATGTGTCTTGCCTGCAGACCCCCGAGGGCAGAATTTTGAACCTATTTCCTCTCCAAAAATGAATTTTAAACCCCAAATTAAGGAAATGAATGGATGAAAAGCAAGGAAAAGAGGATGTGGATTACTTGGAGAAAACGATTTTCGATTTCGATGGTCGGTTTGTTCGGAATCTTCTCTGGAGCGTTTTTTTCCAAAAAGCTCTCAAATCTTCACTCTGAACTCAAACAGTAAAAATGAATATGGAAAAATCCTTTTTATAATTTTTTTATAATAAATGAAATTTAAATTTGTTTATTTTTCACTTTCAAAATATGGTTTTTCAAAGTATTTTTATTATTGAAGAAGATACATTTAATTTTTTAGTTTTTGTGCAGAATACTAGATTTTTCAGGTGAAATGGTCATTTTTGATAGAGAGTATACTTTTATCACTTTTTTGGGCTCTTTTAAATTTACCAAAAAGAAAAACCATGGAGTCCTATTTTAAGCACTTTTCAGACTCTCTAAATATGAAAATATTTCTGAGTACTTGACTATTCAAACTCGTTAAAAGAAATGAACAGTCATCCCTTCAGTATAAGTTTACCCCTTTTCTGGACTGAAATGGACTATTTACGAAAAAGGTATACGTTGACTAATCATAGTCAATAGAGTTCTATCCCGCATTATTTTGTCCTCTTTCGGGCCTAAGAGACCAAAATTACAAAAAAGTACACCCATGGAGTTTTCTTAAGTTTTTTCTTCTAACTCCCTAAAATTGAAAAACAATGAGTTTCTACTATACTGGACTCGTTAAAATTTAACAGAAAAGGACATGTCAATTTCAAACAGGAACGGACCACTCCTTCTTAGGGTTTGATTTTAAACTAAGTTGGACTCATCTGAAGGATGAGCTTATAAACAAGAAAATGTTATCCTCCTCAAGCTTGTCAAAAATAAAGAGGTACTTTCCAGAAATGGTGGGCCCAAAAAAGAGAGAAAACGAATTCATTTGTTACACTTTGATTTAAAAGCAGTAAACCACTCTTGAACATGACACTTTTTGTCACACTTCTACCTGGGTTGGGAAAATCCTTTTCCTATCAGTTAATCAAACCAATTGAAGGTCTTCAGCCAGTTTCTGGGTATTAGATTAGGGAAACTGTTACCAATTCATTTGTAGTGTCGTTATGTGTTCAAGAGGACAGTCAAACAAACCATTCATCTGCAGACATTTGTATTCATTTGCGTTGACCATCCCTGAGTCAGTCCTTGCAAAAAATTTCTTCAACACTTGATCTATGGTTTTGTGTTGTGAGCTTGCTTATGACGGATCACTTTCTATCGATGACAACTCATCATGTAGGAAGTTGATCTAGAATCCATCAGTACCTTGGAATTTGCATGCCTTAATGGCAGGTTTCTCACCTTCGATGATAGGTTTCATCGTTGACCTTCGATCAAACGATTCCATGAAATGTTCAACTTCAGATCACTTATTCACATTTCATGGATTGTACTGAGTACTTTGAGAGCCATTGTCATTACTGGTGGTTTCTCTCACACTTGTTAACAATTCACATCATTGAATGGTAATCAAGTGGGTTCTACCATGTTTGACTTCGGCACATTTAATCGCATGGATAGAACTGTACTAGTTTGGGAAGTAGAAATCAAGACCCTGGATCTAGTTTCCACCATCCAGGCTACGAGGAGTTTTATTATTCATTATGTAGTAGACTATCATCATAGATGGCGACGTCCATGCTATGTATACACTATTGATGTAATATTAAAATCATTTATGTATCAGAACAAGTTTACTTAGTTTTGATCTAAGTATGGGAATGCCTACCTCAGTGATGATATATATATATATATATATATATATATGATTTGCATTGAATGTTTTGACAGGGTTTCAACCGAGGTGTCCACAAGCTAATCCCTGAAAAGATAAGGCACATCACTCTTCGAATGCTCTCAGACTTCTCACTTTGGGGGCAATTTTTTACACTAAAATTTTTCATCATGGTGTTTCATTACTCCCTTGGAAGTATACAACATCAAAGTTCATAAAATCAAGCCTTGAAATTGAGACAAAAGTTCATAAAAGTCTTAAAAACACTTGTACCACACTTTCTCTTAACATTGTCTGCGGTGCCGCACCTTTTTGCTCTAAATCATGTGGAGCTAAGCGAAATTTTTATTCATTAAGGGTGCAGACTCCTGTAAAAGGTAAAACAAAGGCAGAAAGTGACATTTAGAAGCCCAGCAGTCAAATCTGGAAGCTTCTAGAAGCAATTATTCAGTCGAAGGTTCACTCCTATCATGTATGTTCATTCCTCCATTATGGGAGCCTAACCCTTGATTTATGGAGCCTAATCCCTTCAAAAGATCATTCTATCCCTTCTTATGTTGAACCATAACCTCCTCTCTTTTCCTATAAATTGAAGTCATAGTGCAGCTTCAAGGGTTAGAGAGTTAGTGAGTTAGACTTGGAGAATTTTTTAGGAGAAATGTTGTAGAGACTCATACTCTCTTAACTGATCATTATGTGGGAATGATTACACACCCATGTGCATTTTAGCTAAGAGAGTGTAAGGCTTGTCAGAGTAAAGGAAACGCCTATTCTAGACCCCAGGAAGGCCTGTACGACATCAAGGCAGACACGGTTGTAAGGCTCTTCTTTATTAAAGCTAATATAAATGAATATCGTTTTCTCAATAAATTTTTTGTGTATTTACTTGAATGACTTATTTCTTAAATTCCTTGATCATTAAGATAGATTTGTGACTTTTGAATTAGTATATGTTGCAGGTGCTTTTGATTCTTTTCCATGTCTTTGCTCGGAGGTCTTTCGAGGTGACTTCTTGGAGCGAAAACAAAGAAGAATTCAACTAGCATTGGATCATAGGTAGGTCCTTTCTTCATCATAGAAAATTCTAAATTACATATAATCTAGAGAAAGCAGTTTTCATCTGTCCTATTTGTTGCTAGCTATCCATAGGACACTTGGGAGGTATGTCTTGTCTGCAATAATGACTTATCCATCCAACAAAGAGATGGATGATGGGGACACAAAAGACACATTCCGGCGGGTTGAGGTGGATATTATACTTGCGACGTCAAAGGAAAATGGTACAAAAATCATGGATGTGTTGTGCCTGATGCCAAGAACGAGTAGTGAGGTCGTCAAGGTAGGAAATACTAATATGAGATAGTTCATGGAAATGGTATGATATAGACCGTTGAAATGTGGCTCCGACATTCTTTAGGTCGAATTTCATGACCCTATAAGAAAATTTTCCCCCGGAATAATGAACGCAATTTTCAACTGATTGTCACAACAGATAACTATCTGGTTGTATCTAGAGAAACAATCCATAAAGGATAGAACCTAATGCCCCATACACTCATCTATGATCTGGTCAATGAATGATGTGGGTAAGTTTTCTTTGGGACAAGCTTTTTTCAGGTCGTGAAAGTCACCGCATACAAGGATGGTGCCTTATTTCTTGAGAATGGGAACTAGGCTAGAGACCTAGGTGATGTATTAAATGGGATAGATAAAACCAACCTGCTTTATCTTATCGATTTCAGCTTTGATAGCCTCATGTATGGAAGGATTAATGGATCTCAACTTTTGATGGATAGGATTGGCATTGGGCCATGTATTGATATGTTGTTCGAAAATGGTGGGATCAAGTTCGGGCATCTCTGAATAAGACTAGGAAAAAACATCACGGAATTCCTTGAATAGCTTAGTGTAAGCCTCAATTTCTTCTAGGGTGCAATCTGCCCCTAAGGAAATTTTTTCTTCTATCCCTGATTTATCATAAAAATTAATTTTAAATTAGGAGATATGTTGGCCATATTTCCTTCTTTGAAAGCGTTAGGTGAAGGAATGGGCTTTCTAAACCAATTGACCTGATCGAAGATGAATTCTTTAGACTCTACAACATATTGGTCACGGGAATGATGTGGTATGGCACAGTGGTGCATATAATCCCAAGGAAAGTCAGGGGTGGTCATTGCTTCCATAATGTCTTCATCATAATTAAATATGGGGGGATTGGTAGAAGAAAGACCACATTATGCAGCAGGGCTACCTGACACATCATCATGAGAGGAATGATTCACATACACATCACTACAGAGGGTAGACGAAAAGCTAGTAGATGAAATATTTACCAATATTGAGCCCAAGGTGATCACCGAAGGAGGTTCAGTCGAAGTATAAGTAAATGCCCAGGAATGATTTTCTACCAAGGATCTCATGGATGATGACATATAGAGGATAGTGGTCAAAGGCTCCATCATCTCAACATCAGGTAGATTTATGACAATGGGTGTAGAATTTCCTCTGATTCCGTATCAACCAAACGTCGGAGTAGAGGAGTTAAGGATCCACTACATTCAGCCTCGATTCAGCGACAACCTCAAGGGTGTTGTGGAAATCATTGATATGGGGACAGAGGTGAGATTAATGGCCACAAATATCGCACAAAGCAAAAGGGTGATTTGTACGAAACATTTTTATTTTCTTAGCTAAATTAGGTAAGGTAACATGGACCTATGGGAAATCAGATTCCATAAAAATTTCATTGACCACAGGTTTGAGAAGAGGAAGCTTAGGACAATTTTCGGTAGCATGCCCAACAACATCACACAAAGCACACATAGGTGACCATTTCAGAGGCTTAGGAGGAGTAGGAGTTGTTTGGGAAGCCTTATCCTTAGGTTCCTTTTTTTTGGCTTTTCCCCCTTCACCATATGCTTTCGCAACAAGAGTAGATTCTTGTCGAGGTGGTTGAGGCACTAAAGTAAAGATAGGAGTCGTGGCGACTAGTTGGAACGGGGTCAAAGCGGTAAAATCTTTTAGCTGACCAGGTGGGGTTTTAGGTGGGGGATCGATGTACCAGACTGGGATCCCCAGGGTCAAGTTGGGAAGGCTTATCATAGCCATAATAGGCACCAAACATAATCCGTACGGGGGATCAAGAAATGGTATTTGACCGTAGGGATAATGGCCTAGCATGATGGTTTCCAATTGGTTAAGGTTAGGGGGAACTGTTCCTAGTTGAAAAGGAGCGAAAGAGACACCAACAAAGGGAGAATGTCCTTGAAAAGAAGGCATTGCAGGCTCCATCGAGTGACCACTAGTAGGTTGTGGAGGCATAGGTTGATGGGTGGTTGAAAGAGACCACTTATGGCTAGTTCGAGATTATTTCATCGTGAAAAAATTCAACGAGTTGGGATTTGCAACAAGAGGGGGGGACCATGGAATGCACCAAGTATGGTGAAATATCTATAGACTCTAGGTGAGACAGTTGTAAGAGGTGTGACTGATTTCATATCGACCACCGAATATATGATAGACTTGAGGGAGGTCTAAGACTTCGGTTCGAAACATGTCAATTGATAAATGGTAAGGATATTTCCATTGTTAGTAAATAAAATCTTATGGTGAACCACATATGCGACAATAGACATCACATAGGTGTAGATATGACCCAAAAGGATGTTTTAATCCTAGGGGGCATCAGTGACTTCAATGTCAACACATAGCCTTTCCCACAAGAGTGACAGGGAAATTGTTGTATATACCAATGGGTTGAGAAGAGTGATCGTCCCAAGCATGTAAAGTGATGGTCGATGGGACTAAGTCAGTTGATCCAATTTTATTCCAAATTAAGGAAGAAATCACGTAGGTGGATGTGCCCTTGTCAATGATACATTGTGAGACATGGGCATTGTGAATCTTGATTGGTATTTGGAAGGTGACGGATGAAGGTAAGGGGGGATGTTTGGACTTGTTAACATCGAAGACAGTCAAACGATCATCTCAAGCATCCACAACACCAAAAGAAGATAATAGAATTTACGTTGTGAATGGCAGGACTGGAGGACTTCCAGCATTGACATGGTAGCAAGAGATTGTGCAAAATAATCTATTATGCTTTAATTATGGGAAGCTTTGGCAGAAGTGGCAGTTCGGCATAATGGACCTTCGGGGATCTTGTGAATGACCTCTGCCTGTGGTTGAGAAATATGTAAAGGGGAATTTGGTGTGGAACTGGACTCTATGGAAACTTTGGTCTGAGATTCGGTTGTAGACTAAGAAGGTGACTTGCCATATTGGTGCAGCATAGTTTGAAGGTCGACATAAATGTTATTAACCACTTTAGAATTCATCACGAGAATATAGTATTTATGGGTACCAGATTGTGAGGGTTGAGGGGTGGCCTAACCTTGAGGGGGTTGGGTAGCCACATATCCTTGCTGAGGGAAAGAGTCAATGAAAATATCTAGTTAATGATCTGAAAGGACTGTATTAGTTTGTTGTGCTAAGTGTATTTTCAGTTATAAAACATGTACATATTTGTCTCCATTTGTTTTCTTAAGGAATGAAGAATTTAACCATGAAACATGTTGTAGTCCTGTGATTTGGTAGATTGGCCTACCAAGTAACAAGGCAACATCAAAACCAGTCTTTAGAGCTCTAGGACCTAGCCTTCCTAGTCTCAGAGAGGGATCTCTCAATTGTTTGCAAATATGTAAGCTTGTTTGCTTTTAAGGGTTGATTTAAGGCTAGTTATGAAGCATGAGTTTGTTTGTTTGTTTGGTTGGGCATAATGATCAAGGAAGCATAGATAGAAAAGGGAAATATATAAGTAATTGGGCAATGGAGTCAAGTGGAAGTTGTAAAAATTTTGTAAATAGATCAGGGGTATCAGAGGGAAAATCTAACTTGGCCAGTGGATCTACAAAGTCTTTCAAGTGAAACGAAATGGACATTAAAGGTTTAGAATGAAAAGTGGAACTAAGGGCAATTAAGAATCCTTAATTATATGTACTTCTCAACAAAGGGACTTAAAACATTATATGAACATGAAGAGGCATTCCATAGACAGGGCTAACCACAAATTCTATAAAACCACACTTCAGCAAATAACAATTTCAAGACAAACATTTCAAATAAAATCTAGGAGTAGAGGAACACTCTATTTCATCCAAAGATTTCACTTTCAAGTACAAGAAAACATTCAAGATTCACAAATAACCGCATTCATAGAAGAGGGGAATCCTAGACATATTTGATTACAAGTATAAAGACCTTCAAAATAATGATTTGAGAAAGTACAAAGGGTATGATTGGAACAAAACCTCTTTGGCAGACTTTGGACAATGATACTTTGAAGGGAGACTTCAAAAATAGTTTTTAAGTAGCAGCAAGTAAGCAGGGAAACCCATAAATCCTTCTTAAGGCCAATTGTATTGAAATATTTCTGAAATAAACAAGCATAAGGGTTCAAGATAACAATTAAGAATTCTCTAGAAAACCTCTGCAGATGAAAACATAGAGACAATGAAGAGCAAACAGGTCTAAGGTGCTTCTAGGAGACATTTCTTAGCCTAAACGTTTTACTCTACTGTAACAGAGAATGGTGAAACATAATGAAATAGGAAACAACAATAACATATTTAGAGTACTTCACCACCAGCCACGCTCAGGGATCCAATGACAGAGCTTTCTCCATCAACAAACATGTTAAAACATCCACAAGTTCCAGAACATCAACTTCCTTTCAAATTTAGTAGAGCTATGTATTACTTCAAAGATTCATCAAATACCAACTTTACAATGAGTTTAAATGCAGTATTTATGGTGCAAATGAGGAGGTGGAATTGATATAGGGTTCAAAATGTTATTAATTACAGAGTAAATGCATTTCTAGCCTTGAAAACCATGCAAGGCATAAGGCAGAAATAGGTGCAACTACTTCTCTGTTTTAATAACTCTGTCTTAACTTCTGATAGAAATATAAGAGAAAAGATTGACTTTCAAGGCTTATTCTTATCTTTACAATAACTGTCCTAGCAGATTAAAATATCTTTTAGACTGTGTAATAATTGCTAATTTGTCTTTGCAGGGAGAAAGTAGGCTACAGGTTGCTTTTATATATTATGAGTGAACAAATACTACCTTTTGATGTGTCAGAGGCTTTTTAGCCCAACTTTCCTTAATTTAATCATCTAAACTATGTTTATGGCTTGATTCTTCTTTAGATTTCATAACTCATCATGTTGCTTTTAACACATCTAGGATTTCTTTAAACTTTTGTTTCATATTTTTTTAACTGTGTTTTTAAACTTTAATCATCAATTTAGGCCTTTAATATATGTTTCTTTGATCTTCACTCGTTCTTTATGCACAGGTGTCTTGCACTAGAGGGCTTTGCTGTGTAACCAAAGCTCATGAAACAATTGGTTAAAACGTGGAAATTAACCCTTTATGTCCCTTTCTCTATATTGATTAGGCCTGGGATCGTCATCCTCGGCCTCTATTACCTTTAGTGACTGAGGGACGGATTTTATGCTGCAAAACCACCATTAAACCTACAACAAACATCAAATTTTTAATAAAACCATGCGAATTGGATAAACTGCTTTACAGAGGCTCAGGGTGAAGGCAGAAGAGCTGTGCAGAGTGGGATTAATGCATTGATGGAGGATTTCATGACAACAAATAAAATAACCAGGGTATAATTTTCTTTCAACGCGAAGATTGAGCATCAGTGGTTTGGTAGCAAAACCGGAGGCATTTTTCACGTGGGGTCAAAGTGGTTTGTGGTTTTACGCAGGGTGGACGCGATACGCATCGGAGGCTGGCACATGTCCACTAAAAACCACCATTTTCACATTGAAAATGGGTTTTAAGCAGTTATGGAGAAATGGGAATGAATATGATTGTGGGCCATTAGATCTGGGGGATCCAGATCAATGGTGGAGAGGAAGTGCGATGGCACAATGTGCTCGGCGGTGGGACCAGCGAATGACGTCATAGCGGGGGGACTCGGGGTACGGAGGAAAATCTCAGGGTGTGCCTCCACAGGAAACCTCAGTCGTGGATTTGAGATTTTCCATATTTAAAAGAGTCACTATAGAGGCACTGGGGAGTACAAGCCACTTTGGTCGGATGCCCCCGTAGTGAACCTGTGCCATAGATTTGTGTTAAATGAACGGTCCAGATTGAATCGAGACCTCGCATATCGGGGGAGCTATGATGTGTGGGGTAAAGGGGGGAACAGCGGGAGATGTCAGATCTGGGAGCAGATCGACGGTTGGGATTAAATTGGAGGATCACAGATTAAAGATGGTGGATGAGGGGTCAAGGGGATGGTGAAATTGCGATGAAGTGAGGGTCATCAGATCTTAAGGATCAACGGTAGATATACGTCAAGGAGAAACATAGTCGGGGTGAGAAATTATAAAGGAAAGGGGCTGAGGTAAGGTTGAATGGGAACCGTTGGATATCGAGGATCAATGGCTAGGATTCCATAAGCGGGGGAAAAATGGAAGTGGAAATGGGAATCGCCAAAATGCGATGGCCGATTGCCGATGGGAAGGAGCGCAGACCGTCCGATTTGAGAGAGATCAACGGTCAGGATCTTATCGGTAGGGAATTCCAATGGCGGAAAAAGGTTTGGGAACAAAGAAATGGGGATCACCGATGGAGCGAGGACCGTCAAATCGGAAACGAGATCAACAGTGGGGGTTTAAAGTGGGAAAGCGCATCGGCATTTCACATATCGGCAGAGAAAAGGTACGGGAATGAAGAATTTGGAATTTCCGAAGTGCAATGGCGATGGGGGCTTAAGACCTTTAGCCGATGGTCTCGGTCCTTGGTTTTATGGTGAAAAAGGGGCTAGGCGCTCAAGAAAAAAGTGCTTAAGGCCCAAAGTTAAAAGGTCGAAAAATAGGCCAAAATGGGGTTTTTTAACCTTTTCTAAGGAGTTTCGATAGGTTAGAAAAGGTGTTTTTTAAACCAAATAAAGGGGATTTATAAGGTTTGAAAGGGGATTTTGAGGAATTGAAGGAATAATAAAGGGAAAAAGGGAGTTTTAGGAGAGGAGAAAGGTTATTTGAAATGAGTGATAGTGAGTGAAATGAAGGGTTTTTGGAGGTATGAAATGGTGGAGATTGAGGCCTTGTAAACAGTTTCTTTTTGAAGTAACAAGCTATTTTGAAGGATTTTCAAGAGGAAAATCCTCTATATCTTTAATGACCATGCTGCTTAAAAAGATGATCTGCAAATTTACAACAAGATGATTTTATCTCCCAAACTTCTACTTACGCAACTTACTTATCCTAACATTTTTCTTCAATGGGTGCACTTGGACTTGCAAACCCTTTCAATATCATTTTATTCTTTTATTTAAAGCAGGAAACTAATCTAAATCTACCCTTATGACTTCCATGAGTTCAGATTAAACAGTTGAACTCATTAGCTTCTCTACCTAACTACTATCTGTCAGGATTAAGTTGTCTGACAGATCTGCATTCTCGATATTCTAAAACAGAAATTTAAAAACAGACAAACCAGGATTAAGGTGTCTAATTTGCTGTAAGACTATGGCATAAAAGCAAGCTGCACATAGACTGAAATTTAGAGAAATTTAAAACAAAATTTTGAAGGTTTAAGATCTGAAAGTTATGAACATCCTTCCTTCTTTCTTTTAGCTTTGGTTTTGATCCTTTTAGAGTTGTCTTCTTCTTCTTTACCTGGTTCAAGTTTTCAGCATGTTAGAACCAATTTTTTTTCTTCTCTTTGGCTCAGGTTTTGATCTGATTTGAGCCATTCTTCATCAAACTTAGAAGTTCAATATTTAAGCTTGTTTGAACCTCTGTTTTTCTCTCTTAATATAGTCTACTGATAAGCCAATATTAAATTGTTTGGCAAATATTTTTCACTAACCTATCAACAGTAAATTGAAATCTATCTAGTCATGATTAGGCTATATGAATAAATAACATTTCTCTTTCAAGTAGTGGCATTTAGGCTTGCACACTTTCATATTTTTATCTCTTTTGGTATGGGGTTGTACCTTTCTTCTTTTCATCTTCCCTCTTTTCTCTTTTCTATTATTTTTTGTAGTTTTTCATTTTTCTCATGCAATGATATGTACAATGGATGAAAAAATCTGAAACTATGATTCTTGACAGAAATAATGTTTGATCATCCCTCCATTGACAAGACCTCCAAAAACCTCTTCTCCATTCAGCTCCTGCAGAAAAAATGCAGTATGGCCCCTTATGAAATGAATAATGTAGGGCCCTTTCCACAGATTTTCGAATTTACCATGTTTCCCTTTCTCTTCCCTTCTTGAATCCCATTTTAGAACTACATTTCCAATTTGGAAGTCATTTTCTTTGGTCCTTCTATAAAATAATTTCTTGATTCCTTCTTGGACTACTTGGGTTCTTTTATATACTTCCTCTCTTTATTGTTGCAAATGAATGGTTAGATTGATCCTCCTTTGCATATCATTCTCTTCAATTATTACTTCTTGAAGGAGTTTCATGACTAGAACTCCTAGAGACGTTGGGAAAATTGCATCCATGCCGTAAACTAGCTGATAAGGGGACATATTTATAGATTTGTTGGTAGTTAATCTGTCAGCCCATAAAATATGAATAAGCTTACTATGCCATGATTTCTAATTCTACTCCAATTTTTTTTTGATAATATTGACAAGAATTTTGTTGGAGGATTCAACTAATCCATTTCTATGGGGATAGTAGGCAGTAGAATGACCCAATGTGATATGATATTTATAGCAGAAGTCAACCATTCTTTTAGACTTGAAAGTAGCAGCATTATTTGTGATAATTTTTCTAGGATAACCAAATCTGGATAGTATATTAGTTTCAAGGAACTTGATAATGACAGAGTCAGTAGCATTCCTAGAAGGTATGGATTCTATCCACTTGGTAAAATAATCACTGGCTGTGATAATCCACTTATGTTGAGCTGAAGAAGATGGGTGAATTTACCCAATGAAGTCCAAGCCCCATTATTGAAAGGGAGCCTCAACACTGATGGGATGTAAAGGTAAAGGTAGGAGTTTTCTCTTGCCATCAAAAATTTGACACTTATGGCAAGACATGACAAGCTTCCAAGTGTCTGGGAAAAGTGTGGGCCAATAGTAACTAGATCTGAGGATTTTATTTGCTATAGTCTTCCAGTAAAGATGTCCTCCACATTCTCCCACATGCAGCTCATGCATGATTTTTCCTGCATCAATCTCCAACAAAAAATTAAGCAATATTCCAACAACATTATTCCAATATAAAACCCCATCTAATATGAAATAATTTAAAGCCTTATTTTTCAAGAATCTAGCTTTAGTTTTAGACAGAGAGGGAGGGGTATTCAGATAAAGCATCACATATATGATATCAACATACCAAGGTGAATTCACAAAAGTTTCTTCAATAAATGGAGCTATGAATTCTTCTGTTTCTTCTAAAATATCAACCATATTCATATCTAGTGCTTGGATGTTTGACTCAGCCATGATTTTTGCTAATCCCTGCCCTTTGATTAGTTTGGTGGGCCTGATTTCTAAGTCATATTCTAAAATAGTAGCAATCCATTTTCCCCTTTTACCATCAGGGTCTTGACTTAGAATATCCTTGACAACCATGTGTGGGACAAAAGCAATGATATGAGAATGAAAAATATAAACTGTAAAGTCTTTCAATGCTTTCACGAGGGCTAAGGCTTGTTTCTCCATGATGTTATATTTGAGTGGAGTATCTCTTAAGGCCATACTAAAAAAGGATATTGGTTGTTCTTGCCCCATGATATTCTTTTGTAACAATACTGTAGCTATTGTATGTTTGGATGCAAAAGAAAAGATATAAAAATCTTTGGTAAAATCAAGACTAATAAGAACTGGTGTTTGGGTTAGAGCTTGTTTTACTAGTTCAAATGATTGTTTATATTTTATTGTCCATTTAACACCTATCTCTTTCTTTAGCATATTTGTGATATTTCTCAATAGCTCAGCAAGGTTGGGGATGAACCTCCTTAAAAAAATTATCTTCCCAATGAAATATTTTAATTCTTTGAGGTTTCTAGTATAGCTGATTTTAAATATGCCATCAATCCTTTTAGGATCTACTTTGATTCTCTCTTCAGAAATTATGTGGCCAAGAAGCTTTCCTTCCTGGAGACCAAAGAGTGTCTTTTTGGGATTCAAATATAGGCCATATTTCCTACATTTCTCAAAAACGTTTCTTAAATGAATCAAGTGTTCTTCATCAGTTATAGAGAAAACAATAATGTAATCAAGGTAAATGATTATAAACTAGCCTATGTCTTCTAACAAGGCTATGTCCATGGCCCTTTGGAAGGTGGCCCCTGCATTCATTAAACCAAATTTCATTTTGACATATATGAATGTACCCCAAGGTGTAGTAAAAGAAGTTTTATGTTGATCACTTGGGAGTACCAATACCTGATTGTAACCTAAGAACCCATCCAACAGTGAAATTATTTTAGACCCAACCACCCTTTGAAGTATATGATCCATTTTTGGCTAGGGATAGTTATCTTTAAGCGAGTCTCTATTTATATTTCTGAAATCAATGCAGAGCCTGATTTCCCCAATCTTTTTCCTAATAGATACTAAGTTGGAAACCCATACTGAATATCTGAGGGGAACTATGATCCTAGCATCATACATTTTCTTGATTTCTTTCTTGACTAAAGGCAATAAAACAGGGTTTATCGTTCTGAGTTTTTGTTTGAAAGGTTTCTGATTTTCCTAAAGAGGAATTTTGTGTTGAATGATGCTGGTATCATATGATTTTAGATCCTTGTATCCCCATGCAAACACATCTCTAAATTTTTTGAAAATCTCTATGTATTGCTATTTGATATGAGTTCGGAGAGTGTTGGATAACTTGATCATTTTGGGTTCGGCTAGGTTGCCTATGTTATGTTCTTCTACATTTGTTTCTATAGGCTCCATTCTTGGTTCTTTGGCTACATCATTGAAATAAAAAAGGTGCTCTAATGGTGTAAGACCTCTTGTAATTGTATCATTTTTACATTGTAAAAATTCTAGGTCCTTTTGGTATATATTGTCAACTATTTCTGCCTTGAAAAGATATTCTAATTGATTTATATTAGCAGGAAATGGCAAATCTATTTCAGGGATTTGTTCTTGGTCTAAACAGCTTTCTTCATGACTGATGTTTGGTGTTGGTATAGAAAAATCATTCCTTGATTGTAGGAAATCATCTATGTGTTTGTCATCTTCAAACACTTGCCAATAGTCTTCATTGTCAGGTACTGTAGGTCTGCTTTTTATCTTTATATTAAATTGTTCATTTATTTGTGGTATTTGGCAATTACTAGCAGAAAAGGCAAGTTCATTTGCTAGATTATTTTGAGTTCTTGGGATGAAAATGAGTTCATATTTTTCAAAGGTTTTTAGGAGATCTAGGGTAGCATTTTGACATTCTCTGAGTCTTGGGTTCTTAGTTGAATATTCCATTTTAATTTGTCTAATTATTAGCTTGGAATATCCTTGGACTGAGGTCTTCTAAATATTTGAGCAAATGTAGGCCAAGGAGGAGGGCTTCATATTCAGTAATGTTGTTTGTGCATGGGAAATCTAGTTTATAGGAATATTCTTGGTTTGTATTGTGTATCCACACACCTACCCCTGCACTTGTTCTGCTACAAGAGCCATCAAAGCTCATTCTCCAAGGTGTTTCTGTCTCATTTTCATTTTGTTTCTACTGCTAAAGGCTGCTGAAGTTTGGGTTGTTTAGTATTTGAATGGAGGATAGATTTCACTGTTCTGGTGGACTGACTTCTTCTTTGTTTCATTTTTCCTGTTGAATAATTTCATCTTCATTAAATAAGATAAAGGAATCTAAGTTTGAATGGATGGAATAAATAGGAGTGTTTTTTGGCCATCTATGTTGCTCACCATGTATTTCATATGGGATTCATTGTATAATCCTCTAGTTTGGCTAAACACTAGGATGGTGGCATAAGACATGTCCATTTGAAGGCTCCCCTAAAGTTTGGCTCCCCATGATCTAGATAAAAGTATGCCATACTTAGGGGGACTGTTAGCTACCACTATGTCCATTACTAGACTCTTAGCAGGAATTTGAGACAAGTTAACACATAAATCCTTGATTAAACCCAACCATTTGACTCTACTTGAATCAAAGGAATATAGGTCCTTATATGGTTTAGTAATTTCCAAGCTTAAGCTTTCCATTACTACTTTGGGCATGAGGTTATGTGAAGCTCCAGAGTCTAACATGGAATTGTGCAAGATATTATCATGTATATTTAAGTTGACATAGAAGGGAGGGACATCCCCTTCTTGGTATTTTCCTTCAACTTCAGGACCAAATAATAATTCTAGTTTATCAATTGTCAAGTTTAAAGTATCAGTGTCACTGCCTATATTCAAATCTTTCAAAACTTGATTTTTATATACATTTTGAGTTATTAGTTCAGCAAAGGGTATGGTGATTTTGATCTTGGAAATTTCCCCTTCAAGGTTGAAAGGAACTATTGTTCTTGACATAGTTACATCTGTTTTGTAATTTACAACCCTTTTTGAAATTCTGAATTGCTGAACTTTATTTGGACTGTTATTTGGGACAGATTTGTTAGGGCCACTAGTAGAAGTACTAGGGCAGCTTTGTTCTGTTAGGACTCTGTAATTTGCAAGATTGGCAAGTAAAAACGCTACAGAGCCTACATCAAAACCACTTTGGAATCTAAGGACCTAGTCGTCCTAGATTCAGAGAGGGATATCTATATGTATGTTTTCAAAGATATGATCTTTAAAGCTTGTAAAAGGTTGATTTTATGCTAGTTATGAAGATCAAGGTTTTAGTTTGATTTGGTTGGGTAGGATAACATGAAGATGAAGGAAGTCTGTATGAAGGGTGAAGGTGTAATTAAATGAAGGAATGTTTTAGATGATAAGACAAGCAAGGAAAAACATAAATCCATTGGGATATGGAGTCATAATAGGATTTACTTGCACAACAAGTTTCAAGAGTGGTCCATGGGGCAAGTAATCTATGTCAAAGGATCTCTTTAAGTTGATTTTATGGAATGAAACAGTAAGAAATGTAGTGAAGGAAGTAAAACACATGAAGAAACAAAGAACAGTCTAAGATCAGGTAAGTACTTATAAACTAGCCTACTTTTGACATGAACTTAAGGGAAAAACACAAAAGTAACCTAAGATCAGCTAAGTACTTTTAAACTAGCCTGCTTTTGATATACTTTCAAGAGAAAACATTAAAAAATGAAGAATAACTTAAGATCAAGTAAAGACTTTTAACTTAGCTTGCTTTCAACATATTCAAAGAAAAAACATTATGATAAACATAAAAAGTAGTCTAAGATTAGGTAAGTACTTTTAAACTAGCCTGCTTTCAACATACTCTTAAGGGAACTTTTCAAAGTGACTGTTGGAGAAGAAAGTAGAGGACAGGGCTAACCATAGACTTCCCTAATTGAACTTTACTTAGTGAACTCTTCAAGGAATTTATAAAGATAATATTTCAAGCTACACTCAGAAAAACATGGGCTTACCAACATTCTTTGACCGATTACACTATATTGATTTATCCTTAAATACACAATTCAGTTGAAAACATAAAGATAAAGATTATTCAGTGAGATTTAGGGTACTTTAGAAGTAGATCCTAATCTATATTTTTTGTTCTTTATCATAGAAAAGTGGACAGAATGAAAACATAAAGGAAATAACAATTAAAGTGAGAAACACATCACCATTGACATAGACCAGGATCCCATAAATCAGCTATTTGTATTTGATGTTAAAACCAATTACAATATTCAAGTCTAGTGGGTCTTTATAGCTTCAAACTTCTCATCTCAGCTTATGTGTCTTCAATTACAGAAACAGAGCTAGAACAACTTCAAAAGCTATTACATGCAATAGATATCCAAGGACCAACCTCTATATTGTCTTCTACAAAAGTATTTATAGAAGAATGAGGAGGTGGAGTGTAAGAAGGGTTCATTTTTTCAATTAATACAAAGTAATGGTGCCTTGACCTTTGGGAGGCCTAAGGGAAAATATTTCAATTGATCATCTCTGTTTTAATAAATTTTACATTAAATTTCATCAACTTTAGTTGCTCTTGTTGACTTTGAGGGCTTTTGGTAGGTTGGCAATTAATGTTGAGTTGTCTTTTAAAAATATCCCTGACTGTGCATTCATTGTGCCTTATTTTGAGGAAATAAACCCATAGGTGGCAGTTTTGGCTTTAATTGCCTCACTGATGTGGAATTTGGAGGCCCCTTTTGCTAATCTGTCTGTCTTTGTGGCTTTAAAACACTGTTATAACTCTGATTCTATTTTATGCTGCCATAATCATCTTGGAGTCTTAATCCTTATATGCTGACGATGTTTTACTATTCTGGGATTTGTCACCTCCCTTTTACCTTTTCCTGGTTCCCTTAATTGTAGGTTTTAAAACCTATAGTTCTCGGCTGTTGATATTTTAATCCTTGACACTGTGTATAAACCCCCAAGCTGCATGATTATCTTTTAATCCACTGCATTTAGTTTTTAAATTATTGATTAAATCTTCAGATCTCTGGGGTTTAACCTTTAATCTTTGATCTTCAAGCTTTAACCTTCATCGTTCTTCTTCTTTGATGTATGCAGGTATTTTTCTGGTGCAGTGGAGGGTATAATGTTATGACCAGAGCTCTCACAACACCGATCAAATCATCTGACGAAGACCTGCAACCTTTTATTTTGTGTTTTAGCCTTCAAATATAGAGGACTTCGTATTTGTCCCTTCGCGAGTCGAGGACAAGGTTTCTTCCCTAAAAACCATGATAAACACCTACAAAAATAACGAAATGTGTTACGAAAACACTGCGGATCAGAAAACTGCTTACAAAGGCTGATGTGGGGGCAGATGAGCATAGGTGGAAGTGGAGATGCAGGTGGAGGAGGGATTTTATGGTGGAGAAGTGAAAAAATGGTTTAAAATGGATTTCTGGCATGAAATTAGGCAAGAGCGGGTTTGGAAATACTGCGAGTGGTTATCGCGTTTCATTCGGGCGGTAAGTGGTTTTGGATGAATTGAGCATGATCCAATCATATTGCGCCCCGTGGAATTTTCGATACTACTGGTATCGTGTGATTTTGGAGTGTTAAAATTCGGGCATGAAAATTGCGTGATATGCCACCGCAACCATCGGATGAAAGGGATGAGATCGGACGGTGCAGACTGAGCGCGATGGAAAATTTTCTTGGGTGGAAATGAAAGTGGAAACCAGGTGGCAGTGTGCGATAGGGTGGGCATTGTATGGAAGAGATGGTAGGCCCGTTGACGGGATTGGGTGTCAGGTTGAATGGAGACCGTCAGATCACCTAGATCGACGGAGGAGATTCATTTTCCAAGGTGAATGAATGGTAGGATTTGGGTGGAAGAAGGATAGGGGAAGAGGTGTGATAGCCGTTGATCTTTAAAGATCAAGATCAATGGTTGGGATTACTTCGCAAAGTGACAAGGCAGGGATAAAAGGAAAAAGGACCAGGGGTGAAAGGAAAGGGGCCTATCGTATCGGTAGGGAAACAAAGGAAACGAGAGAGGAAAATCGGCAAGGGCCGACGCGACAGGGGCTTGAGAATAAGTGCAGGGGCATGGTCCCATGAGAGGATAAGTGACCAGGGGCCAGGGTAAGGGTGTTTATCGCATCTGTAGTGGGGAAGGGGAAGCGAGGTAAGGAACAGAGACAATGTGATGCGATATAAAGTTGCGATGCAATGAGTGCTTAGTGCTTGGTCACGGGTGCGAGGGCATATGAAGAAAAGGAGAGAAATTTTAAGTGTTCGAGGGCTTAAGGCATAGAAGGGGCAGAAGAGGTTTTTAAAGGTTTTTAATGTGTTTTTTGTGGGTTTTTCAGTCTTTGGTAGAGTGAAAAAGAAGGGTTTTAAACCATTTAGAAGGGATTTCATGGTTTAAAAAGGCTTTTTAAGAGAATGAAGAGGGGAACAAGGGGTTTGTTAGAAAACAATTTTCTTTGGGAACAACAGGTTTTCTTGGTGGATTTTTTGGAGGGAACAACATTTTTTTTAAGGCACCGTAGTTAAGGAACAACAATTAGGGAACAACAGCCTTCAAGAAAGACTGCTTTTTCTATGAAAATTATCTCTTGAAGGCTCAAGGACTGTTTTAGCCATCATTTTCTCATGAAAAAAATTTACTGATGGCTAACAGTGGCTCCACTTAGGGATGGCAGCTCCTCGGAGGTGTCAAGAAATTCAGATTTTGATCTCTGAATTTCAGACCAGTGCCTTTATCAATTGAAAATATTTCTTCACTGATCATGCTGCTTTGAAAAAGATGCTCAGTATTTTATATCAGCAAACAAATTTCTCCCAATAATTCTACCTACACAACCTACTTCCTAATATTTTTTCTTCAGTAGGTGCATTTGGACTTGCAGACCTTGAACATAAAAATTTTATTCTTTTTTGAAAGTAGGAAAAAATAATCTAAATCTACTCTTATTTCTTCCATGAGTTTAGATTAGACTATTGAACTCATAAATTCTCTACCTAAGCTATTATCTATCAGGATTAGACTATCTGGAATATTTTATTCTTTGTTTTCTAAAACTGAAACTTAAAACACAGTCAAATCAGGATTAGGCTATTTGATTTGTTGTGGTGTCCATGGCTATATGTACAAGATGCACATAGAATTTATTTGCAGAAATTTAAAACAAAACTATGAAGGCTTGAAATCTGAAAATTTAAACATCCTTCATTCTTTTGCAGCTCTGATTTTGATCTTTTGGAGCTAATTTTCTTTCTGTTGGTTCAGATTTTTAGCATATTAGAACCAATTTTTCATCACTCTTCTAGGTTCAAGTTTTGAGCTTGTTTGAACCACTATTTTTCTATCCTAATCTACTCTACTGATAAGCCAAGATTGAACAGTTTTGGCAAATCTTCTTCATTGATCTATCAGCAGAAAATTGAAATCTATCTTAGTCATGATTAGGATGTATGACAAAATTAGTAGTGTTTTCTTAAGTAGTGGCATTTAAGCTTGCACACTTTCAGATTTATCTTTTTGGTATGGGCTATACCTTTCTTGTTTTATCTCTGCCCTCTTTTTCTCTTTTTATATTGTTTTTGTATTTTTCTTTTTCTAAATTGAAAAACAGTGATATATACAATGAACAAAAGCTTTAAAACTACAAAATATCAGTCAACAAAAATAATGCTTGAGAACCCTGCCATTGACAACACCTCCAAAGTATTCAACTCCATCCAATTCTTGCAGAAAAAATGCATTTTTTCCAATAGCAGATTGGATAAGATAAGGGCCTTTGCCATAAGTTATCAAATTTTCCATGTTTGCCCTTATCTTCTCTCCTTGAATCCCATTTCAAAACTTTATCACCAATTTTAAAATCATTTGCCTTGGTTCTTTTGTCAAACAGCTTCTTGATGTTTTCTTGTAGTTGTTGTGCTCTAATGTACACTTCCTCTATAGTTTGTTGTAGATGTACTATCTGATTTATTCTCCTTGTCACATCATCATCTTCAAACTGTATTGGATCAGCTTCATGACTAGCACTCCTAAACTTGTTGGAAATATTGCATCTATTCCATAAACTAGCTGGTAAGGAGACATGCCCATTAAATTTCTAACTGTTAATCTGTCTGCCCATAAAGCATGTACTAGATTATTGTGCTATGATTTCTTGTTGTCTTCTAGAAACTTCTTGATAATGTTTACCAAACTTTTATTTGAGGATTCTGCCAGCCCATTACCTTGAGGGTAATAAGCTGTGGAAGGACCCAATATGATCTGATATCTATGACAGAAATCTGTCATCCTTTTAGACCCAAATGCAGCAGCATTACCAGTTATGATCTTTCTAGGACAACCAATTCTGGACAATATATGGTCTTCAAGGAATGAAATGATAACAGAGTCTGTGGCATTCCTAGAGGGTATGGCTTCTATCCACTTGGTAAAATAGTTAGTTGCTATGACGATCCATCTATGTTGGGTAGACGAGGGAGGATGGATTTCCCCGATGAAGTCTAGACCCCACTGTTGAAAATGAGCTTCAACAGTGATTTGTTGCAGAGGTAAGGGAAACAACTTTCTTTTTCCTTCAAAGATTTGGCATTTGTGACAGGCAATAATCATTTTATGGACATCTTGAAAGAGGTTGGGCCAGTAATAGCTAGCTCTAAGGATTTTGTTAGAAGTTGACTTCCAGTAGAGATGGCCCCCACATTCTCCTTCATGAAACTCATGCTTGATCTTATCTGCATCATTCTCAGGCAAACATTTAAACAATAATCGACTAGCATTTTTCCAATATAAAAATTTATTCAAAATGCAGTAATTTACAGCTTTCATATTTAAAAATATTTCCTTGGTTTTAGACAAACCAGGGGGGACATTAAGATTGAGAAAAACATACAAAATGTCAGCATACGAAGATGAATTCAAAAAATGATCTTCAATAACTGGAGTTAAAAAGTCCTCTTGTTCATCTAATGCATTAAACATGTTTATATCAAGAGCTTGAAAGTTGGATTCAGCCATAAGTTTTGCTAGTCCTTGACCTTTTATGAGCTTAGTGGGCTTAATTTCTAAGTCATACTCTAAAATTACAGCAATCCACTTTCCTCTTTTTCCATTTGGATCTTGGGTCAATATATCTTTTACAACTGAATGAGGCACAAATGCTATTATCTGAGAGTGTAAAATGTAAACTCCGAAGTCCTTTAAGGATTTGACTAAGGCAAGTCTTGTTTTTCCATTATGTTATACTTCAGAGGTGCATCTCTTAATGCCTTTCTGAAAAATGCAATGGGCTTCTCTTGTCCATTCAAATTCTTCTGTAATAGGACAACAACTACTATGTGTTCTGATGCAAATGAAAAAATGAAGAAATCTTTGGAAAAATCAGGACTGATAAGAACTGGTGTTTTAGTGAGTGCTTCTTTTACCGACTCAAATGATTTCTTTGCTTCTAAGGTCCATTTAACTCCTTCCTCATTCTTAAGCATGTTAGTTATGTTTCTAAAGAGTTCAACCAGACTGGGTATGAACCTTCTTAAGAAATTAATATTTCCAATGAAAGATTGAAGTTCCTTAATGTTTCTGGGATGGATGATTTTCAATATGCCATCAATCCTCTTTGGGTCTATCCTTATTCCTTCTTCTAATATGATATGCCCAAGAAGTTTTCCTTCTTGGAGACAGAACAATGTTTTCTTTGGATTTAAGGACAGTCCAAATTTTCTGCACTTTTCAAAGACCTTTCTCAAGTGTATAAGGTGTTCTTCATTTGTTTTAGAATAAACAGTTATATCATCAAGGTAAATCACAATGGAGTAACCTATTTCTTCTGAAAATGCAATATCCATTGTTCTTTGAAATGTGGCACCAGCATTCATTAAACCAAAAGGCATTTTCAAATACATGAAAGTACCCCAAGGTGTAGTAAAGGTTGTTTTAAGTTGATCATCAGGATGTACCAAAATTTGATTGTAACCTGAGAAGCCATCTAGCAAAGAAGTTCTCTTAGAACCAACTACCTTCTATAGGATATGATCCATTTTGTGCAAAGGATAATTGTCCTTTAAAGAGGTTTTGTTTAAGTTTCTAAAATAAACACAAAGCCTTATCTCTCTTGTTTTCTTCCTAACTGATACAAGATTAGACACCCAATCTGAGTATCTGACAGGGACAATAATTCCAGCATCACACATTTTTTTGATTTCTTTCTCTACCAGAGGTAATTGAACAGGGTTGATTCTTTGCAATTTCTGTTTAAAAGGTTTCTGGTTTTCTTTGAGGGTATCTTATGCTGAATTATTTCTGTATCATATGATTTCAGATCTTCATAACTCCATGCAAACACATTAGAAAATTCTTTAAATAGCTCAATATATTTCAGTTTGATATGAGCTGGCATTGTTTTAGACAGTTTGATTATTTTGGGCTTTTCCTTACTGCCAATGTTGCATTCTTCCACTTCAGTTTCTATGGGTTCCAATTTTGGTTTCTTGGCCACATCATTCAAATCAAATAATTCTTCTAAAGGAACCATTCCTTTTTGAAAACTTTGGTCTTTAGATTGCAGCACTTCCAGGTCTTTATTTTCCAAATATGTGCTATTTTCTATCATATGTTGGAATTCATTTGTTAACAGATTTATTTCTACAATCTTAGGAGATTTTTCTTCTTCATTAAGTGGGTTTTCTTCATTAGTATAGCCCTTATCAAAATATGAATTTGAGCTTGAGTTTTGAATTCATTTTTGGACTGTATGAAGTCTTCTATTTGTTTATCTCCATCAAAAACTTGCCAATATTTTTCATTGTCTAGGACATCTGGTCTAAATTTCACTTGGGTGGTGCATTGCTTGGTTTCATAAGGTGTAAGACAAGTTCTAGTAGCAAAGGCTAAACCATTGGCAAGGAAATTTTGGTTTCTTGGGACAAATATAATTTGGAATTCATCAAATGTTTTCAACAAGTCCATGGCATCATCTATATAGTCTCTAAGTCTAGGATTTTTGGCACTATATTCCCCATTTACTTGCCTCATAATCAACTCAGAATCTCCATGAAATCTTATCCTTTTGGCCCCTAATGTTTTCAGTAAATGTAGGCCTAAAAGAAGAGCTTCATACTCAGCTATGTTGTTTGTACATTGAAAATTTAATCTATAGGAATTCCCCTCAGCATGATTGTTTTCAGTGTTGTGTAACCATTTGCCAGCTCCTGCATCATTTTTAGTGCAAGACCCATCAAAATTCATGTTCCAAAGAGGACTGTTTTCAGATTTGTCATTTATTTTATTATCGTTCTCTTTGTTTTCTTCATCTTCCTGTTCTATACCAGGGCCTGCACTACGTTTTCTTGTGTTCTGTTCCTCAAGGTATTCGATGTTTTGAGGTTTTAATCTTTGCTTTTCATGATCTACAATAATCTTGTGACTATTATAGACCTCAAGACCTCTACTCTGTTTGCTGTACATTTCTAAATTAGCAAAATTTTTTTTGATTCCCTCTTTATTTTCCTCTTTATCAATGGTTGTAACTAGGTTTGTATGTGAAGTGATTACAACATTTGATGTTGCTTTATTGATTAGTCCTTGCTCTTTAGGAATATCATCATTAAAAAGAATGAAAGAGTCAAGGTCGATGTGGATGGGATAGGGAGGAGAATTCTCTGGTCCTTCTTGGTTACTCACCATATATTTCATGTGTGTTTCCCTATAGAGTCTTCTAGGTTGACTGAAGACAGGGATGGTGGCATAAGTCATATCCATCTACATTGTGCCTTGTAACTTAACACCCCAGGACCTTGAAAGAAGCATGCCATATTTGGGGGGTATATCAGCCACTACAATTTCCATCACTAAACTCTTGGTTGGTATTTGGGCTAAGCTAACACACAGATCCTTTATTAGGCCTAGGCATCTCACCCTACTTGAATCAAAGGAATATAAATCTTTGTAGGGTCTAGTTACCTCTAAGCCTAATATTTCCATTATCACCTTGGGCATGAGGTTATGTGATGCTCCTGAATCAAGCATGGCATTGTGCACGATATTGTCATGAATGTTTAAACTGATGTAAAAGAGAGGGGTGGTTCCTTTTGAAATTTTCCTTCAATTTTTGGTCAAAAAATG
The DNA here is from genome assembly GCA_034641835.2 of Pinus albicaulis. Lineage (NCBI taxonomy): Eukaryota > Viridiplantae > Streptophyta > Pinopsida > Pinales > Pinaceae > Pinus > Pinus albicaulis. Next base: position 182,118 of record JAXQQM020084834.1, read on the forward strand.
AGCTCCGGGGTATCATCATTTAAGTTAACTATGTCATGAACGTCTTCTATGTTCAGAGCTTTCAAAATCTGACCTCTATATACATTTTGGGTGAATAATTCAGTGAGTGGGATAAAGATTTTGATTTTAGATATTTCATTCTCTAGGCTGAAAGGAATCTGGTTTTTCAAAATGTTTAATTCAGCCTTCTTGTTCACTGTCTCATCAGCAAAATCAGCTTGCTGTTTTTTATTATTTATAGATGTCAAAATAGTTTTTCCAGGAGAATTAGCTGAAGTGCTAGTGCTACTGAGTTTAACACTTTGTTTTTCATTTACTTGAGTGTTTTTCCCTTTGTTTAGATCAGAATTTACAACCACTGTTTTGTGAATTTCTGCTGTCTTTTTGGAAATATTTTCAGGGCTGCTTTTGGCAGATTTATCAGAGGTTTTATTTCTTGGAGTGTCTTGATTCTTTTTAATTCTAAGGTCATATTGTTTGGGTGACCCTATGATGGCATTTTCAGAGTATTGTTCATAATAATCACTTTGTAGTCTTTTGTCATCATAAGGTGTATATAGACCTTGTTTTCTTTCATAGAGGAAATCAGAATCCTCATTGCTTACTCCTAGCATGTTCATGTTGTCATCCTCTATTTGTTCATTTGTCTCTTCATCCTCATTAACATAATTTTCTTTGAAAGGAGGTCTAATCTGCTGATCATCCTCTCTTTTTCTGTTTTGACGTTGGTTTCTCCTAAATTTCTGATTCTGATTTTGAGATTGATTTCTGTTTTGGGGAAGTGATTGATTTTCTCTAGATTACGCTCTTTCAAGTATGCTCATATTATTCATCATTTCCTCCATCATTCTCTCCATTTTTGAACTAGAAGTGGAATGAGCAGTTTCCTCCCTAAATGATACTTTCTTTTCATTCCTCGTCCTAGCTCTTTTTTCAATCATATTTACTTCCACAATAAGAGCTCCCTTTTGCATGTCTTCTAAGGTTAAGGGATCTCCTTCTCTTAGTTGATATGCCATTTCAGGATCAAATCCTTCAGGAAATTTGGCCAAAGCTGAGCCTTGTGGAGGTTTCAATTCTGGGGGTAGGGCATTATAGACACTATTGAACCTAGTGCAATAATTTTTAACACTTTCCCCAATGTTTATTTTGAGGTTATTGTAGTCTGAAAGTATTTGGAGAGGGTTTTTTCTGACTTCCCATTTGTTTATGAATGAATAATGGAGAGCTTGGAGGTCATTAATACTGTTAGGGGTTAATCTTTTGAACCATTTTCTTGCTTCTCCCCCTAAAATCTGAGAAAACAATCTGAGCTTGATAGTTTCATCATCAATCTCATTTCTGTCACAATAGTCATTCATTTTGTCCACATGTTGTGAAGTAGTAATAGCTCCACTTGCATCATATAATGGAATCTTGGACTGATAGTCTTGTGGTAGATTGACTAAAGTTAAAGGAAGGACTAGATGGGCATACCATGTTGTCATGATAGGCGGTTGTGGAAAAAGTGGGGGGTTTATAGGTGGAGGATACAATATGGGAGTAGGATGATGGAATGGAGTAGCTTGAACAATGGGAGTATGGATAACAGAAGTGGATGGACCAGCAAGGGACCGTTGAGTAGATCTTGGATGAGAGAAACCAAAATTATGAAAGAAATCCAAATCAGGTGGGGTAGTTTCTCTGCTAACAGTTTTCTCACGACTATGTTGGGGTTAGTGTGAAGACTCAAATTCTATCTAATCTATATTATCAAGTGACCTAGTTTTGAATGGGTTTCTTAAGTCAACTTGTGTATTTTGCAGAGCTAAGATATTTTCGGGAACACAATTAGCTCTATGGACTGGTCCGACAACAGTTGAAGTTTTAGGCTTAGGAGACTTCCTAAGGATACTTTCTGGATTATCAAATGTCTCAGGAGGATTTGGGTCAGGATAGGCTCTAGTATGAATTCTTTTAGGAGCCACTATGTGGTGTTTTCAAATCCAATAATAAGAAAATTTTAACCAAGTATGAAAATCTTTAATAGGCTAACTGATCTTTTAACAAGAAAACTTAACCATCCAAGTTTCCTCACCTGAGTTTGTATGCTATTATGATAGAGAAGGGTCTCCCAGTGGAGTCTTTAGGTCTACTCAGAAATGTGGAGTCACCAAGTGGAAATTTTTAGGTTTTAGAAGGTAAAATGTTTTATGGTCCACTGCCACTAATAGGTTTGAATACCAATCTGAAATTTTTTTGGATTTTCTGAATTTTTATGTAGTCCTGTGGGTAATGAGAGTGTCCTAAATTTGTTTCAGCACTTAGCTACAGTGATTAGACAAAAAGAGTTTACTCTATGGCTAACTAGCTGTTTTCTTCAAGGTCTGATAAGGGCCTGTTAGAATCCTAAGAAGAAATTAGATTGCCACAGATTCAGACAAGGCCTATCATGATCACCAGTAAGCTTGGTAGTGCTTGAAGAAAGATAGTCCTAATTAGGTGAACACTGAGTGTTTTGTTTTTTAAGGATTCTACTCAGAATTTTACCCAGTATGGTCGCCAGTATGTTAGGACTCCGTAGTTCACAAGATTGGCAAGTACAAATGTTACAGAGCCTACATCAAAAACACTTTGGAATCTAAGGACCTAGCCGTCCAAGATTCAGAGAGGGATATCTCTATGTATGTTTTCAAAGATATGATCTTTAAAGCTTGTAAAAGGTTGATTTTAGACTAGTTATGAAGAGTAAGGTTTTAGTTTGTTTTGGTTGGGTAGGATAACATGAAGATGAAGGAAGTCTGTATGAAGGGTGAAGGTGTAAGTAAATGAAGGAATTTTTCAGTTGATAAGACAAGCAACCAACATCATCAACCCATTGGGCTATGGATTCATAATAGGATTTACTTGCACAACAAGTTTCAAGAGTGGTCCATGGGGCACGTCATCTATGTCAAAGGATCTCTTTAAGTTGATTTTATGGAATGAAACAGTAAGAAATGTAGTGAAGGAAGTAAAACACATGAAGAAACAAAGAACAATCTAAGATCAGGTAAGTACTTTTAAACTAGCCTACTTTTGACATGCACTTAAGGGAAAAACACAAAAGTAACCTAAGATCAGGTAAGTACTTTTAAAGTAGCCTTCTTTTGATATACTTTCAAGAGAAAATATTAAAAAATGAAGAATAGATTAAGATCAAGTAAAGACTTTTAACTTAGCTTTCTTTCAGCATATCCAAAGGAAAAACATTATGATAAACATAAAAAGTAGTCTAAGATCAGGTAAGTACTTTTAAACAAGCCTACTTTCAACATACTCTGAAGGGAACTTTTCAAAGTGACTGTTGAAGAAGAAATTAGAGGATGGGGCTAACCATAGACTTCCCTAATTCAACTTTACTTAGCAAACTCTTCAAGGACTTTTTAAAGATAATATTTCAAGCTACACTTAGCAAAACATGGGCTTACCAACATTCTTTGAATGATTACACTCTATTGATTTATCCTTAAATACACAATTCAACAGAAAACATAAAGATAAAGATTATTCAGTGAGAGTTAGGGTACTTTAGAAGCAGATCCTAATCTATATTTATTGTTCTTTATCGGAGAAAAGTGGACAAAATGAAAACATAAAGGAAATAAAAATTATAGTGAGAAACACATCACCATTGACATAGACCAGGATCCCATAAATCAGCTATTTGTATTTGATGTTCAAACCAGTTACAATCTTCAAGTCCAATGGGTCTTTACAGCTTCAAACTTCTCATCTCAGCCTATGTGTCTTCAATTATAGAAACAGAGCTACAAAAGCTTCAAAAGCTATTTACATGCAATATATATCCAAAGACCAACCTCTATATCATCTTCTACAGACGTATTTATAGAAGAATGAGGAGGTTAAGTGTAAGAAGGGTTCATTTGTTCAATTAATATAGAGTAATGGTGCCTTGACCTTTGGGAGGCCTAAGGGAAAAGATTTCAAGTGCTTATCTTTGTTTTAATAAATTTTAGATTAAATTTCATCAACTGTAGTTTCTCTTGTTGACTTTGAGGGCTTTTGGTAGGTTGGCAGTTGATGTTGAGTTGTCTTTTAAAAATATCCCTGACTGTGCATTCATTGTTCCTTCTTTTGAGGAAATAAACCCGTAGGTGGTAGTTTTGGATCTAATTTCCTCACTGATGTGGGATTTGGAGGTCCCTTTTCTTAATCTGTCTCTCTTTGTGGAGTTAAAACACTCTTATAACTCTGATTCTGTTTTATGCCCTCATAATCATCTCGGATTATTTAATCCTGATATGCTGACGGTGTTTTACTGTTTTGGGCTTTGTCACCTTCCTTTTACCTTTTCCTGGTTCCCTTAAATGTAGGTTTTAAAACCTATAGTTCTCAGTTGTTTATATTTTAATCCCTGACACTGTGTATAAACCCCCAAAATGCATGATCAAATCTTTTAATCCACTGCATTTAGTTTTTAAATTATTGATTAAATCTTCATATCTCTGGGGTTTCGCCTTTAATCTCTGACCTTCAAGATTTAACCTTCATCGTTATTCTTCTTTGATGTATGTATGTAGTTTGCTGGTGTGGTGGAGGGTATAATGTTATGACCAGAGCTCTCACAGAATCGATAAAATCATCTGACGAAGACCTACAACCTTTTATTTCGTGTTTTAGCCTTCAAATATAGAGGACTTTGGCTCTGTCCCTTCGCGAGTCGAGGACAATGTTTTTTCCCTGAAAACCATGATAAACACCTGCAAAAATAATGAAATGTGTTATGAAAACTCTGTGGGTCAGAAAAATGTTTACAGAGGCTGATGTGGGGGCAGAAGTGGAGATGTAGGCGGAGGAGGGATTTTATGGTAGAGAAGCGAAAAAACGGTTGAAAATGGATTTTTGGCGTGAAATTGGGCAAGAGCGGGTTTGGAAATACCGCGAGTGGTAATCACGTTTGATTCAGGCGGTAAGTGGTTTTGGATGAATCGAGCGTGTTCCAATCATATTGCGCCACGTGGAATTTTCAATACTGTTGGTATCACGTGACTTTGGAGTGTTAAACTCCGGGCGTGAAAATTGTATGATATGCCACCGCAGTCGTCGAATGAAGGGGATGAGATCAGATGGTGCGGACCGAGCACGATGGAAAAATTGCTCGGGTGGAAATGAAAGTGGAAACCAGATGGAAACATGCGATAGGGTGGGCACTGTATGCAGGAGATGGTAGGCCCATTGATGGGATTGGGTGTCGGATTGAATGGAGACCGTCGGATCACCTAAATCGACAGAGGAGATTAATTTTCCAAGGTGAATGAATGGCAGAATTTGGGTAGAAGAATGATAGGGGAAGAGGTGCGATAATCGTTGATATTTAAATATCAATGGTTCAGATTACTTCGCAAAGTGACAAGGCGGGTATAAAAGGAGAAAAGAAGAGGGGCGAAAGGAAAGGGGCCTATTGCATCAATGGGGGAACAAAGGAAATGGGAGAGGAAAAGTAGCAAGGGCCAATACGATGGGGGCTTGAGAATAAGTGCAGGGGCATGGTCCCATGAGAGGATAAGTGACCAGGGGCCAGGGTAAGGGTGTTTATCGCATCAGCGGTGGGGAAGGAGAAGTGAGGTAAGGAACAGTGACAATGCGATGTGATGAGTGCTTAGCGCCCAGTCACGAGCGTGAGGGCATATGAAGAAAAGGAGCAGAAGGTTAAGCACTCGAGGGCTTAAGGCCTAGAAGGGGCAGAAGATGTTTTTAAAGGTTTTTAATGGGTTTTTTGTGGGTTTTTCAGGTTTTGGTAGAGTGAAAAATAAGGGTTTTAAACCATTTAGAAGGGATTTCATGGTTTAAAAAGGATTTTTAAGAGAATGAAGAGGGGAACAAGGGTTTTTTAGAAAAAATTTCTCTTTGGGAACAGAGTTTTTCATGGTGGATTTTTTGGAGGGAACAACACTGTTTTTAAGGCACAATAGTTAAGGAACAACAATTAGGGAACAATAGCCTTCAAGAAAGACTGATTTTTCTATGAAAATGATCTCTTGAAGGCTTAAGGACTGTTTTAGCCATCATTTTCTCATGAAAAAAATTTACTGATGGCTAACATGTTCAACAGTTTGCTGACTGTTTTTGTCTTTATTTAGATCAGTTTTCTTGGCCATAGTGTTGGTGTTACTAGCTATCTTCTTAGGCTGATTTTCTGAAGTTTTCCTAACAACAGTACTAGTTTTTTTATCATTGGAAATCTCTGGGCTCCCTTTGCTTCTAATATTATTGTTTGTGTACCTCCATGATTGCATTTTCAAACCCCAATATGTAATATTCAGAATCTTCATGGTTGTTTTCAATTTGTTCTGATGAGAAGAATCCTTGTTCTTCTACAGTGAGAAAAACCTCTGTCTCACTGTCAAATCCTATCAAGTTTACATGATTTTCTTCCAACCTTTCAACTTCCCTTTCTTCTTCTTTATCAACATAGTTTTGTTGAAAGGGAGGCCTGATCTGTTGGTCATTGTCTCTTTGCATATCTTGAATAGGGTCTCTTCTAAAATTTGGGTTTCTATTTCTGTTTTTGGGTTTTTTTTTGGTTTTCTCTAGGAGGCAATCTATCATTCAAATTTATCTTTTCAATCATCCTCTCCATTACCCTTACTAAGTTGTCAATTTTGGCATCGGATGATGAGGTTGATGCCATTGTTTCATCCTTGTATGTGACTCGTTTTTCTGCTTTCAACCTAGCTCTTTTCTCAATCATATTTTCTTCTACACCTAAGGCTCCCATCTGCATATCTTCAAAATTTGAGGGGTCTCTCTCTCTTAGCTCGTAGGCCATTTTAGGATCAAAACCTTCTAGGAATTTAGGTAAAGATAGGCCTAGTGGAGATTTCATGTCTGGGGGAAGCGCATTGTAAATACTATTGAATCTAGTGCAATAGTTTTGGACACTTTCCCCAATGTTTCTTTTGAGGTTGGTATATTCTAAAAGGATTTGGGGAGGGTTCTTCCTAATTTCCCATTTGTTTATGAATGTTTGATATAAACAAGGGAGATTATTTATGCTATTAGGATTTCAACCCTTAAACCATTTCTTGGCTTCTCCTCCTAAACTTTGGGAAAATATTCTCATCTTAATGGTCTCTTCTTCTATTTCCATGTAATCAAAAGCATCATTCATTTTATCTACATGCTGTTGGGAAGTAGTAGGTTCATTTTCAGTGAAATGGGGAATTTTGGATTGGTTATCATTGGGTAAAGGAACCAGAGGTTGTGGTAACACTAGTGGAGCATACCATGTTTCCAGGATAGGAAATAATGGGGGATTTACAAGAGATGGATTTACAAGAGGGAAAGTGCGCTGAGTTGGAGTGCTTTGAACAGTGTATGTGTTTATAGGAGTAGAAGAAACACTTGGGCCAGCAAACTGATGATGATCAAATCTGTTATGGAAGGATCTGAAATGATGGAGAAGCTGAGAATCAGGTGGGGTAGAAGGTGAAGCTTTTCTGCTAAAGCTCTATTGAAAATCTGTGGTTTCAAAATCAGCTTGGTTTAAATCACTTTGAGACTTATTTCTAAATAGGTTCTTTGTGTGAGGTAAGCCAAAGTGAGGATATTTCAAGACTATGAGATCTTCAGGGATAGATATTTTTCTTGGGATGGTCATGTCAGTAGTTGGTTTTCCAGATCTAGAATTTTTCCACAAAATCCTTTCTGGATTATCAACTATGGTGGTAGGATTAGGATCTTGATGGGAACTAGTATTGAACCTATGTGAAGCTAGATTTTAGTTCCCAAAATCTAGAGAGGCTGAGGTTCTTAGGATTTTTTTACTCTCACAGTGGTTTCTATAATAGGGGACTATGTTTCTAAACTTTCTCAGGGTTGGTTAACACAATCCTAGGAAAATCTAGAGGTCCAGAGGAGAATAGTCCTACTGGGGCTAGTGGAGTCGCTAGGTGGAAATTTTTAGCTTTTCTAAAGGTAAAATGTTTTATGGTCCACCACCAATGATTTATTTGAAAACCAATCTAAAATTTTTTGGGTTTCCTGAGTTTTTTGTAGTTTTATGGTTTGTGAGAGTGTCATATATCTTATTCAACACATAGCTAAGGTGGTGAAACAAACAGAGTCTACTCTATGGCTTACTAGCTGATTTATTCAAGGTTTGATAAGGGTCTCTTAGAATCCTAAGGGTTAATTAGATTGCCACTAATTCAGACAGGTCATATCATGATCATCATTATGCTGGTAGTGCTTGAAGAAAGATATAGTTCATTTGAATGAATAATGAGTGTCTTATTTAGGGAATTTTACTCAAAAAGGTCCCATCGTGATCGCCAAAATGTTATAGTCCTATGATTTGGCATATTGGAATACCAAGTGACAAGGAAACATCAAAACTAGTCTTTAGAGCTCTAGGACCTAGCCTTCCTAGTCTCAGAGAGGGGTCTCTCAATTGTTTGCAAATATGTAAGTTTGTTTGCTTTTAAGGGTTGATTTTAGGCTACTTACAAAGCATGAGTTTGTTTGATTGTTTGGTTGGGCATAATGATCTAGGAAGCATATGTAGAAAAGGGAAATCTCTAAGTCATTGGGAAATGGAGTCAAGTGGAAGTTGTAAAAAGTTTGTAAATAAATCAGGGGTATCAAATGGAAAATCTAACTTGGCCAGTGGATCTACAAAGTCTTTCAAGTGAAACGAAATGGAAATTAAAGGTTTAGAATGAAAAGTAGAACTAAGGGCAATTAATAATCCTTAATTATATGTAATTCTCAACAAAGGGACTTAAAAAATTATCTGAACATGAAGAGGCATTCCATAGACAAGCCTAACCATAAATTCTATAAAAGCACACTTCAGCAAATAACAATTTCAAGACAAACTTTTCAAATAAAATCTAGGAGTCTAGGAACGCTCTATTTCATCTAAAGATTTCACTTTCAAGGATAAGAAAACATTCAAGATTCAAAAATAATCGCATTCATAGAAGAGGGGACTCCTAGAAATATTTCATTACACGTATAAAGACCTTCAAAATAGTTATTTGAGCAAGTACAAAGGGTATGATCAGAACAAAACCTCTTTGGCAGACTTTGGACAATGATACTTTAAAGGGAGACTTCAAAAATAGTTTTTAAGTAGCATCAAGTAAGCAGGGAAAACCATAAATCATTCTTGAGGACAACTGTATTGAACTATTTCTGAAATAAAAAAGTGTAAGGGTTCAAGAGAGCAAATACGAATTCTCTAGAAAACCTCAACAGATGAAAACATAGAGATAGTGAAGAGAAAACAAGTCTAAGGTGCTTCTAGGAGACATTTCTTAGCCTAAAATTTTTACTCTATTGTAACAGAGAATGGTGAAACATAATGAAATAGGAAATAACAATAAAAAAATTTAGAGTACTTCACCACCAGCCATGCTCAAGGATCCAATGACAGAGCTTTCTCCATCAACAAACAAGTTAAACCATCCATAGGTTCCAGAACATCAATTTCCTTTCAAATTCAGCATAGCTATGTATTACTTCAAAGATTCATCAAATGCCAACTTAACAATGAGATCCAATGCAGTATTTATGCTGCAAATGAGGAGGTGGAATTGATATAGGGTTCAAAATGTTATTAATTACAGAGTAAATGCATTTCTAGCCTTGAAAACCATGCAAGGCATAAGGCAGAAATAGGTTCAACTATTTCTCTGTTTCAACAACTTTGTCTTAAATTTTTATATAAATATAGGAGAAAAGATTGACTTTCAAGGCTTATTCTTATCTTTACAATAATTGTCCTGACAGATTAAAATATCTTTTAGACTGTGTAATAACTATTAATTTGCCTTTGCAGGGAGAAAGTAGGCTACATGTGGCTTTTAGATATTCTGAGTGAATAAATACTTCCTTTTGATGTATCCGAGGCTTTTCAGCCCGAATTTCCTTAATTTAATCATCTAAACTATGTTTATGGCCCGATTCTTCTTTAGCTTTCATAACTCATCAAGTCACTTTTAACACTTTTTGGACTTATTTCAACTTCTGTTTCATTTGTTTTTAACTATGTTTTTAACCATTAATCATCAATTTAGGCCTTTAGTATCTGTTTCTTTGATCTTCACTCGTTATTTATGCACAGGTGTCTTGCGCTGAAGGGCTTTGCTATGTAACCAATGCTTATGAAACAATTGGTTAAAACGTGGAAATTAACCCTTTATGTCCCTTTCTTTGTATTGATTAGGCTTGGGATTGTCATCCTTGGTCTCTGTCATATTTAGTAACTGTGGGATGGATTTTATGCTGCAAAACCGCCATTAAACCTGCAACAAACATCAAATTTTTAATAAAACCACTCGAATTGGATAAACTGCTTTACAGAGGCTCGGGGTGAAGGTGGAAGAACTATGTAGAGGAGGATGAATGTATTGATGGAGGATTTCATGACAGCAAAGAAAAGAACCAGGGTTTAAATTTTCTTTCGATGTGAAGATTGAGCATTGGTGGTTCGGCAGAAAACGGGAGGTAATTTTCGCATGGAGTCAGAGCGGTTTGTGGTTTTACGTAGGGTGGACGCAATACACATCAGAAGTTGTCACATGTCCACTAAAAACCACCGTTTTCGCATTGAAATTGGGGTTTAATTAGTTATGGAGAAACGAGTGCAAAGATGAATGTGGGCCGTTAGATCTGGGGGATCCAGATCAACGGTGGAGAGGGAGTGCGATGGCACAACGTGCTTAGCGGTGGGACCAGTGGATGATGTCATAGCGGGGGGACTGGGGGTACAGAGGAAAATCTTGGGGTGTGCCTCCGTAGGAAACCTCAGTCGTAGATCTAAGATTTTCCATAGTTAAAAGAGTCAACTATGGGGGCACTGGGGAGTACGGGCCACTCTGGTCGGATGCCCCTGCAGTGAGCCTACGTCATAGATTTGGGTTAAACATATGGTCCAGATTTATTCGAGACCTCGCATATCAGGGGAACAACAATGTGTGGGGTAAAGGGTGAAACAACGAGATCCATCAGATCTGGGAGAAGAGAAATGATTGGGATTAAATTAGAGGATCAGAGATTAAAGATGGTGGATGAGGGGTCAGGCAGATGGCAAAATTGCGATCAAACGAGGGCCGTCAGATCTTGAGAATTAACGACAGAGATACGTTAAGGAGAAACATAGTCAGGGTGAGAAACTATAAAGGAAAGGGGCTGAGGTAATGTTGAATGGGAGCCATTGGATGGCGAGGATAAACAACCAAGATTCCGTCGATGGGGGAAAAAGGGAAGTGGAAATGGGAATCGCCGAAGTGCGATGGCCGATTGCCAATGGGAAGGAGTGTAGACCATCCGATGTGAGAGAGATCAACGGTCGGGATCTTATCGGCGGGGAATTCCATCGGCTGAAAAAGGTTTGGGAATGAAGAAACGGGGATCTTCGATGGAGCGAGGACCGTCATATTAGAAACGAAATCAATGGTGGGGGTTCAAAGCGGGAAAGTGCATCGACATTTCGCATATCGGTGGAGAAAAGGGATGGGAATGAATAATTTGGAATCGCCGAAGTGCGATGGTGATGGGGGCTTAAGACCTTTATCTAATGGTCTCGGGCCTTGGTTTTATGGAGAAAAAAGGGGCTAGGGGCTCAAGAGAAAAGTGCTTAAGGCCCAAAGTTAAAAGGTTGAAAAATAGGCTGAAATGGGGTTTTTTAGCCTTTTTTGAGGAGTTTTGATAGGTTATAAAAGGTGATTTTTAAACCAAATAAAGGGGATTTATAAGGCTTAAAAGGGGATTTTGAGGAAGTGAAGGAATAATAAAGGGAAAAAGGGAATTTTAGGAGAGGAGAAAGGTTATTTGAAATGAGTGATAGTGAGTGAAATGAAGGGTTTTTGGAGGTATGAAATGGTGGAGATTGAGGCCTTGTAAACAATTTCTTTTTGAGGTAACAGTCTATTTTGAAGGATTTTCAAGTGGAGAATCAATGAGATGGGTCTTATGAAGGATATTGAACATAGTAGACTTCAATAACTCACATATTTCCTTCAAATTTGTTTCTTGAAGACTAATAGACCTGTTTTAGCCATCATAGTATATGAAAAATTTATAGATGGCTAAAAAAACATACATGAATTTGTGAGTTTGAATCATGTAAATAAGCCTAAATAACACTAAAAAGCAGTGTATAATAGATAAATGACATCACACATAAGATCTACACAGTAGGCATGATGAAGCAATTTACCTCTCCTAGGCTACATCTGCTGGTCCAACTCCTAATGGCATGTACCTCTTTGTCATTATGCTCAAAATTTTAAATACATATGTTTGCAAGCCTTCAATGGTTTTTTTCTCTACACGAATGGCTCCTGAATGCTCAAATTAGTCTAGGTAGACACTTGTTTCACCCAAATTGGTTGAAAATTGACCTCCCTAGCCATTTCCCAATAACAGCTACAAATGCTCCACTAAATGTGGAGGACTATAGCTTAACTGCAGTTAAAATATTGGAATCACTGAAATTTAATGGTGCTCCAAAATCCCACTAGTGGAAACCATTTGAATTTAAGTTTACGGTAAACGGCGGGGGTGGCCACATGCCGACACCCCCCCCCCCCCAAATTCGCAATTAGATTTAAAACTCCACAAAAAACATTTTGTGGTGCGTAACCATGTAGTGGAGGAGTTCCACTTTACCGTCAGCATTCCCGACGAAACTTTGCATGTGACATGGCTTGTTAATAGCTGCGGAGCTAACAATTTTGAAATAGTCAGGAATGATGATTTATGCTTTGGGTTAATTGTGCTATCATGCGAACACCATTGGGGCTGCTGGTGCCGCCCCCCCCCCCAACACAACATGTCTGTTCGTTGTAAAATTTAAATATCCCCGGTGCACTATATGGTTAAGTCTTAAGTGGTAGCTCGGATGGTGGAGCCCTTTACTAGTGCGTCAAAGGTCACAGGATCGAACCCCCCAGACTCCACAATAATTTTACACTACAATCCAGGGGACATGTGGCAGCCTCCAGGCTAGCCAAGTGTCACCCATAAAATGATCCACAAAACCACTCGTACAACCAAATCAACATCCCAACATATGCACATGTCAAAAATTCATTGGTCTAAAGAATGGAATATTTTGAGAATATTCTATTTTTGTTGACTGTACGTGCATGCAAACTGGGAATCCCAGTCGCCCCTATCACAAAATTTTAGTTGTTTTGGAAATCAATCAGAACATGATATCTCCCTCATATGACATTGATTTTTTGAACCGTTCATGGAACCAGAATCAAAACAACGAGATCTACCCAGTCGCTCAGGTTCGGTACAGTTTCGAGCATTTCAATTTTGAGCAAAATTCATGATCTCCTGATCACACCTCCCTATTGGGAAGCTTTTGGACCCCAAAAGACTTTTATTACCTGTTTAGTAGATGAGGGTACATCTCCCTCACATTTCCAACTTCCATCCACCTCACTTTGCTTGGCTAACTTCCTTTTAGCCCAACTCGAAGGTAGTCGACACTTCCGCTCTTAGATGTTCTTGTCCTCCTATCAAGGATGATATCCTCCTTGAGCTCATCCAGAAATTTTGGCCTGAAATCTTCAATAGAAGGTAACTGAACATCACTCCCTTGATCATTATTCAAAGGGGGCTCATACAAACATAAATTTTCAACATTAACAATTGAATACATCAGGGAAAATTTTAAGGATGGAAAATTGTTTTGAAGTTTAAAAATTTGGCGAATCTCACTAGTCCCTAATATGAAAAATATAAAATGTTTATTGATTTATTTGTAAAATTATTCAAATTTATAATGATATTATATATATTTCTATATAATGTTGGTGATTTTTAAGGTAAAATAATTTTATATTGTAAAATTTGGGCGAATCACTTTTATAAAAAAATGGAAATTGGCAAATATTTTTTTTGGAAAAACCATGGAAAATTAGCCCACTTGTGAATATTAGCCACTAAAATTTTCCATGGAATACATTTGCATATATGAAGGAAAGTGAAGTTGAAATGCATATTTTCCAACATTATTGATGATCTTGAATGCACCATAGTGGATGGCCTTGAGCTTTCTTCCTTCTCCTTGCATCCTTTCTTTGCTTCTGTGAAACCATACCTCATCTTCTTCTTGAAACTTGTGATCAACTCTATTTTTTTCATGCCTCTCCTTGTATTTTCTTTGACTCTTCTCAAGGTATTCTTGAACTTCTTTATGAACGATCTAAATTTCTTCAATGAAAATTCGAGCCTTGTCAATATCACTATGCCCATTAATTGCAACATACTTCTCAAAGATGAAGTCTAAAGGTGATTTCGGAAAATACCCAAAGCATGGTTCAAAAGGTGAAGTAATTGTAGAAGAATGCTTTGCTTGGTTATAAGTGTGTTGAATGTAATGCAGTTTTTCATGTCACAACTTGGGAGTTTTGTTGAAATATAATATCAATAGATGCACAACGGTTCTTTTCACCACCTTGGTTTGGTAATCAGTTTGCGGATGAAAAGCAATACTCTTCTTCAACTTTGTGTCCATCATCTTCGAAAGATTGGACCAAAAATTTCCAATGAACCTGGAATCTCTGTGTAATATCTCTAAATGGGGATGCAGTAGTGCATAAACACAATACTAGAATGTCAGGGTGAAATTAAGTCATAAAATGTGTTGATAAACACATAGCCATTAAATGAATGGATCTGTAGAAAAAGAAGCACTTCTACATCCTCCCAAGTGAGGAAAATGCAGCTTTTTGACCCTGAAAATGTTATTTCTGGAGTTTTATGTTTTAACAGGTAGAAATAATGGTTGTATCCCTTAGAATATGTATTAAGGCACTTACATACAAAATAGGGGCTGAAACAAATCACTTATGATAAGCTAAACAGACCTCTCGACCTCAAAGTAGCTTAAAAATAGCCAAATTCCATGACTTAAGCTATGCAGAATTTATTGGAGAAAATAATAGCGTTATTTTCTAATGGTTTATGTAGTATAATGATAGAAAGACATGGATCTAGAAATTTGTGGAACAATATGCCAAGAAAATGAAGATCTGGCCTCCTTAATGCATTATAAAGACAACCCGGCAATGGTTTCATGAAAGTACAAGTACAAAAAGAGCAGATCTAAATATTTAGCTTTGAAAAACGTAGTATTACTACAACATTACAGAAAAATAGCTGAATAATACAAAGAGGGATGAGGATCCCTTCCTCTAGCTTTTCGGGGGAAGGGTTGGCCCATTTCCAAGGAAACTTGCTCAATAACAAGGGTCTAAACCCTGCTGCAGCAACTCTATGAAAAATGACGTAGTTCCTGCAAGGGACTGCATTGTAGGAAATGAGGAATAATTTGGAATATTTCCAAGATGTTAAATTAGCCTACAAATCTTCCTATCTTATCTCTCAAGAGAAGGAAGGCACCCTCTACTGAGAAACAGACCCGGAAGTGGTGTTAACAACCCTCCACTGCAACACCATGCAACACAACAATATTCTACTACAAAAATAATGTTGAGGCTAAAGAATGGTGCTTGGAATCAAGCTTGGATGTGGATCAATACAGAACAAAGCTCTCCCAAAAGGCCTCTCAAGGGAAGAGGTGGGATTCCTACTCGAGAACACCCTGTGCTAAAGAACACTGCAACCCTGCTAAACAGCAAGATGAAACCAAGTCTAAACAGACCAAGATAAAATGATCATATCAAAGAATGTCTAAAAAATGATCCCATCCTCTCCATATATATCAATTGAACCTCTTCACATTGGGTCCCATCCATATGTGTCATCCAACTCATGCAAGTTGTCCTCCACCAAAACTGCGTTGTTAAACAAGGAGATTCAATGCATCTAGACATCTATTTTGACTTGTTCAAAGTTGATTGAATCAACATTATCTCATCTCTATTCACACCCAAAGGTTCTCAAATTAGCTTCTTATTCTTCCTTCTTTCACATTAGGAGTGTTATTGATCCTTCTAAAGAGGTTAATGGGCGTCCCTACCCATTTATTCACCTACCTATTGATAAAACAACTTTAATATTTCGTTTAGCTTCCACATAGCTTTGGGTATGTGTTATATCTTTTCCACGACTAGGCCCCACGCGTTGTACATTGTGCCTAGCGCAACAGGGGGGTAGCGGTGGGGCGGCAGCCCCCCCTAACGGGGTCCGGGGCAGCACCCCGGCGATTTTTTTTTTTGGTATGCGGTCCCACTCATATGTAGACCCACCCATGTTTTGTGCATGAGTTTGCACATGGTTTTGGGGTACGATGGTTTTCGACCCCTGGTATTTTGTAGATCCGGTCAAGGGAACTACGGTTATGTTCTAATCCAGGGTTAATGGATTGGGGTTTATGTATGCTTCGGCATGTATATATATATGTGTTGTAACACTAAAAGGATCATAATGAAAAATCAAGCTGGTCGTCCCGATTTGGGATCCAGGGGAAAATCTCTGTGTTTATCTGTTTTATGTTTTATGCTCTCGCTATTGTTTATTTTCTGTTATAAGAATCGTGTGTAGATATTTCTATTCAGGGTTAAAACCTACATTTGGTATCGGAGTTGTTTCGGCTTCAAGGGGACGCCTTTGTTGTTGAGGGTTTTTTTTGCTTGGGCCTGTGGTAGACCCTGTTCAGTGGGAGATCTGCGGGATTGATTCTTGCGGTAAAAGAAGATGGCGAGTGGCGGAAAGATAGAGATCGAGAAATTTAATGGTCAGATTTTTGAGTTGTGGAAGCTCAATATGGAGGATCTGCTGGTGGATAAAGATCAGTGGATCGCGGTAGATCCAGGTACTAAACCAACGGCAATGTCAGATGAAGACTGGAAGAAACTGGATCGGAAGGCTAAGAGCACAATACTGTTGTGTGTCTCAGATTCAGTATTGTTGAATGTATCTAGGGAAGCTACGACGAAGACCTTGTGGGAAAAACTTGGGACTTTGTACCAATCTAAGTCTCTGGTGAATAAGTTGTTCCTGCGGAAAAAGCTGTATAACCTGAGGATGAAGGATGGAGACTCGGTGACAGAGCATCTGAACGCCTTCAATACTGTGGTAAGTCAGCTTTCGTCTGTTGATATTAAAATCTCAGATGAAGATAAGTGCATCAGTTTGTTGTGCTCTCTACCAGACTCGTGGGACAGTCTGGTTATTGCAATAGGTAGCAATACAACTACCTTGAATTTTGATGACATCGTCTCAGCCTTGCTGTCGGAGGAAATGAGACGGAGAAATATGGAGGGTCATAATGGAGATGCCTTATCTGTACGAGGAAGGTCCCAGAACAGAAACAAGAATAAGGTTTCGAGTGGGAGATCTAAATCTAGAGGGAGATCTAAATCTCCTGGAAAGTTTGTAAAGGTGTGCTGGAAATGTGGAAAGGAAGGGCACTACAAAAAGGACTGTAGATCTAAAGCTCCTGAGAAAGGAAAGGGATCTGATGATGCTCCTTCTGCAGAGGCAAAAACCACCTCGGATGAAGGTGGGGATGTGTATTTGGCTTCTTCTTCAAATACACATGTATATCATGAGTCATGGTTGATTGACTCAAGTGCATCCTTTCACTTCACTCCCCATAGGGAGTGGTTCTGCGAGTATGAGAAATATGATGGTGGTGATGTCTTCCTAGGGGATGATAGGAAGGCCAGAATCATTGGATGTGGAAAGGTCAAGCTGAAGCTGCAAGGTGGAAGGATTGGAACACTTCCTGGTGTTCTGCATATTCCTGCATTGGCCAGAAATCTGATTTCTGTAAGCAAGATGGATGATGCAGGTGTAAAAACAGTGTTCGAGAAAGATGCCTGCAAGATGGTTCGGGGAGCACCGGTATTAATGCGGGGAGTTCGGACTGGAACTCTATACAAGCTACAAGGTAGCACTGTTATTGATGGGTGTAACAGTTCTGTGGTTCCTGAAAGTGGGACGGAAAGTCTAGCTGTCTCTGGAGAAAAGACCATGCTATGGCATCAAAGGTTTGGACATATTGGAGAGAAGGGCCTTCGGATACTGCATAGAGATGGTATGGTAGAAGGTATGTCTAATTGTTCTCTGGATTTCGATTTCTGTGAACATTTTGTATATGGGAAGCAGAATCGGGTGAGTTTTCCTTCTGGTGCTAAGAGGGCAAACAAGATATTAGAACTTGTGCACAGTGATGTGTTTGGGCCTGTGTCAGTTCCATCACTGGGAAAGTCTGTGTACTATGTTTCATTAATAGATGACTTCTCAAGGAATACATGGATATATTTCTTGAGGAAGAAATCTGAAGTCTTTGACAAATTTAAAGAATTTAAGGCTCTGGTGGAAAACCAGACAGAGAAGAAGATAAAGGCGCCGAGGACAGATAATGGTGGGGAGTTCTGCAAGAATGAATTTGAAGAGTTCTGTAAGAAGTGTGGTATAGCACGACAGAAGACTACTCCATACACACCTCAGCAAAATGGAGTTGCAGAAAGAATGAACAGAACACTGATGGAAAAGGCAAGAAGCATGCTCAGTGGTACCGGGTTAGGACAAGAATTCTGGGTAGAGGCAGTGGAGACCGCATGTTACTTAGTTAACAGATCACCTTCATCAGTGTTGGAGGATAAGACTCCACATGAGGTATGGACTGGTAAGAAACCCTCTCTTTCACATCTAAGGGTATTTGGATGTGATGCATATGTACATTTTCCAAAGGAGAAAAGGACCAAGTTGGATAATAAATCTGAAAGGTGCATCTTTATTGGGTACAAGGATGGTTTAAAAGGTTACAAGCTTTGGAACCCGGAAACAAGGAAGGTTGTGTACAGCCGAGATGTGGTGTTTAGAGAGGTGAAAGATGTTGTTAAACATGAAATCATACCAAAGGAACCTGAGAAGATAGAGTTTGAGCTAAAGGAGGATGAATCAGACTTTACAACAGAAGAAGACTCAGAAGATGAAGAGCCACAAACTCCAGCTTTGAGAAGATCAGTTCGGGAAAGAAGGCAACCAGAAAGGTATAGTCCATCTGCTTTCTGTTCAGGTTTTGCCTTAACTATAACTGATGATGAACCCAGAACTGTCAGGGAGGCAGTAGATTCAGAGGATGGAAAACTCTGGAAGGAGGCTATGGTTGATGAAATGGCAACCTTGCAAAAATGATGCATGGGACCGTGGAGTCTGGTTGTGTAACCAGCTCCAAAAATAGAAGAAAAGAGATATCAACGCCTTAGAAATAAGCCACTTCGAGGGGGAAACCTCCAATACATTACATAAATGAACAATTCTTGGATGATACAATTTACAAACCTCCTTTCTATATATAGGAGTCCATGTGGCCATAATGTAATCCTAGTGGGCCACAATGTAATCCTAGCCGACCTAACAATAATAATTTAAGGGCACAATAATAACAAAATGGGGGTTACAAGGTACAATAATAACAATAAGGAGGTTACACTAATAACAATAAGGGACTATACTAGTAATATAGGGACCTAACATGCCCCTCTCCTTCAAAAAAGTGTTGTCCTCAATGCTTGAGTAGCTCTAGGTGCTTATGTATAAAATTCTCATCCTCCCATGTAGAATCTTCAGTGGGTAAGTTCTTCCACTCGATGAGATACTCTGAAATTGATCAATTCCATAGGTGTCGAGTTCTTGTTTCCATGACCGCTTCAGGTTCCAATATGATTTTTCCTTCCTCATCAAGTTCTGGAAATATTGTTTGAACTGGAAGATTTTCACCTATAACCTTCTTTAAGCATGAAACATGGAAAACTGGATGTACTCGCGAAGAAGAAGGAAGCTCCAATTTTTATGCCATAGTACCAATCTTTTGCAACACCTTGTAAGGACCATAGTACTTTGGCGATAATTTATTATCCTTCTTAGCTTGCTCGAGGGACATTTGTTTATATGGTTGTAGCCGTAAAAATACCCAATCTCCTACATCAAAACTTCTCTCGCTGCGATGTTGATCTGCCTGTTGTTTCATTCGATTTTGTGCCAAATTCAGGTTATCCTTTAAGAGTTGGAGAACTTCTTGCCGATGCTCGATGTGATCTTCGACTGCTTGAACCTTCGAATTTTCCCTTAAATATGATGTAATCGATGGTGGATGATATCCATAAAGTGCCATAAATGGGGTCATTTTTGCTGCAGTATGGAAGGAAGTGTTATACCACCATTCAGCGAGAGGTAACCACTTGACTCATTGTGTTTGTTTATCAGATACAAAACAACGAAGATATCCTTCCAAACATTTATTTACTATCTCAGTTTGACCATCAGATTGAGGATGATACGATGAGCTATGAGCTAATTGAGTACCCAAACAAGAAAATAACTCCGTCCAAAATTTCCCGTAAAAATGGGATCTCTGTCGCTCACAATAACCCTTGGGCTTCCATGTAGCTTTTGAATTTTGTCCACAAATGTAGTAGCAACTGTACTTGCTTTAAATGGATGATATAATGCACAAAAGTGTGCATACTTGGTAAGTCTATCAACTACCACCATGATGACATTCTTGCCTTCAGACTTCGGTAAACCTGTGATAAAATCCATTGAAATCTCCTCCCAACGTTGACTTGGAATGGATAAAGGTTGTAGAAGTCTCGGGGTCTTAATTGTCTCCACTTTATTCTGCTGGAAAACCAAACATTCTGCCACAAACTTTTGAATATCAGATTTAAGGCCATCCCAAAAAAAATCTTTTTTCACCCTGTGGTAAGTTTTTAAAAATCCTGAGTGTCCTCCTAAAGGAGAAGTGTGCAATTCCAGAAGAATCTTTTGTTTTAGTTGAGAATTATTACAAAGATATAAGCGATCTTTGTACCATAAGAAATCATTTTTCCAACTAAATGTATCAGATGTACTAGGATCTTGCTGCAACTTTTGAATGAGTGTCCATACATCTTTGTCCTTCTTTCATTCATCTCTTGCTTCAGTTATCCAATCTGGTTGGATAATAGAAATGGCACAAAGCAATGCTTCCACCTCTTCATTCTTTCTTGAGAGTGCATCTGCAACAACATTAAGCTTTCCTTTTTTGTAGATTTTTTCAAAGTCATAACCCAACATTTTTGTGACCCATTTTTGCTGCTCTTCTGAAGATAGTCTTTGTTCCAAAAAGTGTTTAAGACTATCATGATCAGTTTTTACCTTGAAGTGTCTTCCCATTAGGTAAGTTCGCCATTTCTTTAGTGCATACAGTATTGCTAACATTTCCTTCTCATAAATAGGTTTCTGTAAATACTTTCCTTTGATTGGACGACTTTCAAAAGCAATGGGTCTTCCTTCCTGCATTAAAACTGCACCAATTCCATTTCCTGAGGCATCACATTCCACAATAAAAGGTTTTTGTGAAGTCTGGCATAGCTAAGACCGGTGCTAGGCACATTGCCTCTTTAAGATGTTCAAAGGCCTTAGTTGCTTCAGGAGTCCATGAAAATGCATCTTTCTTCAATAATGTTGTTAGAGGTGCTGCTATTCTCCCATGATTCTTAAAAAACTTGCGATAATACCCTGTTAACCCGAGAAATCCTCGCAACTGCTTTATGGTTGTGGGGACTTTCCATTCCTTAATGGCTTTAATTTTGTTAGGGTCTACTTTAACACCCTCGTGAGATACAATATGACCCAGATATTCCACCTCTTGTACTCCAAGGAAACATTTGGATTTTTTTGCATATAATTGTTTCTCCTGCAATAGTTTGAGCACCCTGTCAACATGTTCAACATGATCCTTCCAAGACCTGCCGTAGATTAGTATATCATCAAAAAATACTAGCACAAATTTTCTAAGGAAGGGTTTGAAAATGGAATTCATCAACCCTTGAAATGTAGAAGGTGCATTGGTAAGGCCAAAAGGCATGACCAAAAATTCATAATGACCCTCATGAGTTCAAAATGTTTTTTTCGGAATATTTTCAGTCTTTATTCTAATATGATGATATCCGAACGAAGATCCAACTTGGTAAAATAAATTGCGCCATGTAATTCATCCAATAATTCATCAATCACAGGAATGGGAAATTTATCTTTAATAGTGAGCTTATTGAGCTCCCTATAATCCGGACACATGCACCATGATCCATCCTTCTTGTGCACCAATACTACTGGAGCAGAGAAAGAACTTTGGCTAGGTTGAATTATACCAGCTTCTAACATTTCCGCAATCATACGTTCAATTTCACTCTTTTGGACATAAGGATCTCTGTAAGGCCTAATGTTTGGAGGAACACTTCCCGGAATCAAATGAATAGCATGATCATGATCACGAATAGGTGGGAGTCCTTTGGGAGTTTCAAACACCTTGGAATGATTGTCCAAGACTTGTTGGAGATCTGCCGAAATAGATGATTTTGATGTCGGAACGTCTAGTGAGCATAATTGTGCAATTACGCCTCGTTGTTCTTTCTTTAGAAGCTTTGTCATGACATTAGAGCTTATTATCCTTCCTGGCTTCCCTTCAATACCCCGTAATTCAACTTCCTTTCCTTTTGAAAAAAATTTCAAGAAAAGCTCTTGAAAATTAAAATCTACCGTCCCCAAAGATTGTAACCATTGTACTCCTAGTACAACATCAGCACCTCCCATAGGAATGGAAAGCATTGGACTTGTCAACACATATTCCCCCATGGTTAGCTTGATATTATGGCATTTTCCAGAGTAATTTATAGTTCCTCCATTTGCAACCATCACTTGACATTCTGGTGCTGGGTATAAGAAACAATTTAATTCCTTGGCTACCTTACAATGAATAAAATTATGGGTGCTACCTGAATCAATCAACACTATTACCCTTTTCTTCTTGATCTGTCCTGCTATCTTGAGAGTTTGAGGAGTGGTAATTCCTGCCAGTGCATTACATGATATGGTCGAATTCATTTCTTCCTCTTCTATGGTTGGTTCCTGGTGTGTATCCTCTTCTTGTTCATTTTCTTCTTCTTCTTCACAATCTATGTAAAATAATTTCTTTTCAGCACACTTATGACCTTTAGTGTATTTGCTATCACAACTGTAGCAAAGCCCTTTTGCTCTTTTTTCTTCCAATTTTTGTGGTGTCAACCTTGTAGGTTGTGGAAATCTAGACGTAGAAACACTTCCTTCTTTATAGAATTGAGTGGTAGGCTTCCTTGTCGCCATAATTTTACATTCAACTTTTCTTGCCAACCTGAATGCCTTCTCCAATGAATCGGGTTCCAAAACACGAACTTCATGTTGGATGTTATCCTTTAGAGTACCTAAGAAGAGATCAATCCTGTGTTCCTCTGGAATATTAGTTACCCTTATATTCAATTTTTGGAAGTCCTCAATGTGCTGCCCCCACTAAACCCTTTTGTTTGAGATTTATCAATTGGCTAAAGAAGGTGTTGCTCTTTGTATCCTCATAATGTGCTATCATTTCCTCCGTAAAAATTGACCAAGTGACAATTCTTTTACGGGAGCAAAGCCATTGATACCATACAAATGTATTTTGTTCTAAATGTAAAGTTGCAATGCGTACCTTTTGTGTGTTTTGTACGTTATGGAGATCAAAATATTGCTCCATCCGTAGTATCCATGTTACAAGATCCTTTCCATCAAACTTCCTCATATCCATCTTTGGAATATGGTGGTTCTTCCCGCCAACATTAGAGTTTATGAAATCACGATTAACATTTATTTTGTTCTCATCATGAGGTTCTTCTACTATCTTTTCACTATTAGGAAACCTTTCTTGTATCAACTTTGTCAAACCTTCCATGTCTGCTTTTAGAAAATTCTTCATGTTTTCCATTTTCTCATTGATCTTAGCTTCCATGTCATCCATCTTAGATTCCATGCCGCCCTCCATGCCATCCATCTGGGTTTTCCAGGTTTTTCTTCAAACCGTCCATCTTCACTTCCATGCCTTCCATCTTAGCTTCCATGCTTTTCTTCAAACCGTCCATCTTCACTTCCACGCCTTTCTTCAAAACTTCCATTTCATTTTTTGTTGCTTTTTGCGAGAGTGAAATTTGTTGCACTTGCTCTTGTAATTTTGATAGATAATGTTGCAATTCTTCATCTTCATGAGTCATGGTAGAGCCTTCTGAAGGCTTAATGGGTGTTGAATTCTTTTTAGGTGCCATTTTAGAATCCAATATTGATACCTTTTACTTGCTTTGAGGAGCTCGATATTGAAATTGAATTATCTCTATAATTGAAAATCTTCAATATCTGAAATTCAGCCCTGTAGTAGCCCTCTGAAGCTTCTTTCAAATTCCACAGGTCTGATCTAATTTGGATTCCCCAAGACAAAGTTGTGTCCAATCTCCCACAATGACCTAATTCTGGACTAGTTTAGTAGAGCAAACTTGTAGGACTTGCCACGTGTTACTGTTTCGTCCTTTGTCTTTGAAATTGATAGAAAAGAAACTAAAGTCCGTGTAATTGCGACCAATTTTAACGGCACTCAAATCCACTGCCCAGAGAGAGAGTTATTGAACTTTTCCCACGATCACCTCTTTGAGATGAAATTCAGGAGCCTGAAAAAGCACTACCTTCCACAGATCATATCTCCAAAAATATTGAGAACCAAGCTCTGAAATTTTTTGAAAAATTTCCTCAGATTTCAGCTTCGCACCATATGAATTTTAGATTCTGAACCTTCATAGAAAACAATTTATAGCACAAATTCCACGATGACCTGTTTAGGAGCCTGAAAAAAAGACCTGACTTCCATAGATCATATCTCCGAAAATATTGCGAACCAAGCTCTGAAATTTTTAGACAATATTCCTCAAGATTTCAGCTTTGCACCCTAAAATTTCAGCTTATGAAGCTTCGTAGAACAAAATTTATAGTGAAAATGCCACGATGACCTGTTTGGAGCAGCGAAACCCTAGAATCCAAAGCTCTGATACCAAATGTTGTGTAACCAGCTTCAAAAATAGAAGAAAAGAGATATAAACGCCTTAGAAATAAGCCACTTCGAGGGGGAAACCTCCAATACATTACATAAATGCACAATTCTTGGATGATACAATTTACAAAACCTCCTTTCTATATATAGGAGTCCATGGGGCCATAATGTAATCCTAGTGGGCCACAATGTAATCCTAGCCGACCTAACAATAATAATTTAAGGGCATAATAATAACAAAATTGGGGTTACAAGGGTACAATAATAACAATAAGGGGTTTACACTAACAATAATAAGGGACTATACTAGTGATATAGGGACCTATGCTAATGTAGTTGCCTAAGAAAATAGCCCATTGGGAGCAAATGGGTGTTTAAGAAGAAGATGAATGTAGAAGGCAAGGTGGAGAAATACAAAGCTCTATTGGTAGCGAAAGGTTATTCCCAGGTGCCGGGAATTGATTTTGGTGATATTTTTTCTCCTGTTGCCAAAGTTACTTCTATTAGATTACTTTTATCTGTTGCCGCTGCATTTGATTTTGAGATAGAACAGATGGATGTGAAGACAACATTTCTTCACGGGGATCTAGAAGAGGAGATCTACATGAAGCAACCTGAAGGCTTTATGGTGAAGGGTAAGAAAGAACTGGTATGCAGGTTGAAGAAGTCTCTGTATGGGTTAAAACAATCACCAAAGATGTGGTATCAGAAATTTGATACCTATATACGGGGACTTGGCTTCACCAGAAGCAAGGAGGATCACTGTGTTTATTTTAAATTAATTGGTGACCGTGTTATTTATTTGGTCTCGTATGTGGATGATATGTTGTTGATTGGAAATGACAAAGAAATTATCCAAGATTTCAAGACCCAACTGTTCTCCAAATTCGACATGAAGGATCTTGGTGCTGCAAACTATATTTTGGGCATGGAAATTAAGAGAGATCAGGCAAAGAGGAAGCTCTGGTTAAACCAGAGGAAGTATGTCGAGACTATATTGCAGAGGTTCAATATGCATGATAGTAAACCGGTGAATGTTCCTATTCCTGTAGGTGTAAAGCTGTCTGCTGAACAGTGTCCCAAGACACAAGAAGAAGAGGAGTATATGTCCCGTGTTCCATATGCAAGTGCAATGGGTAGCCTAATGTATGCAATGGTCTGTACTAGACCAGACATTGCACATGCAGTGGGAGTATTGAGCAGGTTTATGTCAAACCCAAGGAAGGAGCATTGGACAGTAGTGAAGCGGGTTTTTAGATATTTACGTGGCACTAGTGATTATGGCTTGTGCTACCAGGGAAGACCAGGATTGGAAAGAATGTTGGACATTCGTGGTTTTGTTGATGCAGACTGGGCTGGAGATCTGGACCAAAGAAGATCTACAAGTGGGTATGTGTTTAGCCTATTTTGAGGTGCAGTCAGTTGGATGAGTAAAAGACAGTCTGTAGTGGCTCTTTCAACTACAGAGGCAGAATACATAGCAGCCACTCATGCAAGCAAGGAAGAAGTTTGGTTGCAAAGATTGTGTTCAAGTATGGGGTTGGTACAGCAAGCTATAAGGATAGACTGTGATAGCCAAAGTGCAATTTTCTTGGCTAAGAACCCTGCTTATCATTCAAAGACAAAGCACATCGATGTTCAATATCACTTTGTTAGAGATATGGTTGAGGCTAAAAGGGTGTTGCTGGTAAAGGTGGACACTTTGAAGAATGTTGCAGATGCATTGACGAAGTCCGTGAGCACTCAGAAGTTCTCTTGGTGTAGAGAAACAATGGGTGTTGAAGAATTGGCCCAATGACTAAGCTCTCCTGTGGCCCCCTGTGGAAAGAAAACAACAAGTGGGAGAATGTTGGGTATGTGTTATATTCTTTCCATGACTAGCCCCACGCATTGTACGTTGCGTCGAGCGCAGCAGGGGGTTCACAAGTGGGGCGGTAGCCCCCCGGCGAAAATTTTTCTTGGCATGCGGTCCCACTCATAAGTGGACCCACCCATGTTTTGTGTATGAGTTTGCACATGGTTTTTGGGGTACGATGGTTTTCAACCCCTGGTATTTTGTAGATCTGGTCAAGGGAACTACGGTTATGTTCTAATCCAGGGTTAATGGATTGGGGTTTATGTATGCTTCGGCATGTATATATATGTGTTGTAACACTAAAAGGAATATAATGAAAAATCAAGCTGGTCGTCCAAATTTGGGATCCAGGGGAAAATCTCTGTGTTTATCTGTTTTATGTTTTATGCTCTCGCTATTGTTTATTTTCTGTTATAAGATTCGTGTGTAGATAATTTCTGTTCATGGTTAAAACCTACAAGTTTCAAGGCTGATTTTCGGGAATATTATGCATTCTCTGCCCAAAATGTTTCTTTTACTAAAGGAACTGTATAAGGAGATAAAAATTCCTCCCCTCCTCTTCTTGTGTCCTCCTCATCAAAAGTCCCCACCACTTCTCAAAATGATTTGCTACAAATCTGTCCTCCAATGTTTCCTCCCAAGCATGCAAAACCATATGGCTCACGTCATAGAAAGGTGGAAGGTGTAAGTGGAAACCTCCTTGATATCCAATGGCCTCCTAAAGGTATGAGTGATGAAAAAAAAGGGGAATATTATTCCCAATGAGTGACTCCCACACCCATGCTATCATCCAAATAAAATGAGCCAATCTAGTTAGCTCAAAAAGATCCTCAACCCCCGGTTCATATAATGTGTTGGGGCTGCATGGAGAGATTAGATCCGCCCATATAAGTGGTTTCTCTCTCCATTTACGGTAATTATGGGGCCACTGATGATCTTGGGATGAAATTTCATGGCCTCCAAGAGTGGCCCAAGCTACCCCACCAAACAAGTAAGCCATGAAGTGCCTCCTCCAAAAACTCAAATTCCTCAAATGGCTCCTCCTACATGAAGGAAAGAGATGTAATTTGGAAATCATGGGCTGCCCATTTCTCCTCCTGAAACATGCATTATGAAAATTAGGTAGAATCGCACTCCCAATGGGCATCTCCAACTCATATCCCACTCTCCAAACAAAGTTCCCCATGAACATAAAAATATCAGCAATACATGGAAGAAAAAACCAATAGAAACAAGTTGTCATATGACAACCAGAAAGCGGATCAAGGTCCCAAAAATGGAACCAGTACAGTGCATCCTTTGCCTACATCAAATAAAACAAGAACAAGTTCTCTTCTAGTCACTTTTTTGTTGCCACAATAATTTAACAAGATAAAAACATGGAAGTACAAAGTGGTGTCAATGGTGCACACCAAAAATCATGTGGCTTCCCCCACAAACCATAAATGAGATAGCCAATCTCAATGCTACAAATGGATTTAAGTACATCACCATACAGTATGCAAGAAGGGATAATCCTCCTTCGTAAAACATGTTGCTCATATAAAGTAAAGAAGTACAAATCATAATGTGGAATTATACATTATCCACCCTGTGCTTGGAACCTTGAGCTGAAATGGCTCAACTGGAAATTCTCCCTCACCTCCAAAGAGTAGGGAAGTGGCTATGACATCCTATATATCACCATATAGGCTATGAATCTCTCCATATGCTACAATATATCATGTTGGATGCCCTCCCAAATGAACTCCTCTGCCAAGGAAAGATATGCATCAAAGTGCATGGAGAAGAAGTCCTCATGTGCTGCATGTAGTAGCTTCTCCTCTAGCTTAGAAGCTCTAGTCAAGAAGACTCTACCATAAGAATAGATGACCACATCATCCACCATATATCTATCATCTCCATCAGGGTCATCAAGAATCATGCAAGAACCAATATCCTTGGAATACTCTACCAAGAGTTTAGATCTCCATTATGGATCAATCCTCCCAAGAGACAACACTAGTAATATGACATGTGAAGCTCTCCTCATGCTGCTACCTGCTACTTTGACGTCCCTCATGCCAAAGTCTCCCTCCAAACTATTCACCTCTCCAAAATCCAAGAGTGGTGAATCCAACGGCAAGATGTCTCTCATCGACTCTAGATCTGGTGGCCTCCTAGGTGGAATGCCTCCATGTAGTGAGACGTCAATGTAAAGAGTAGATTGTACATATGGTTGGGAAACCTTGCCCTTGCCCTCACATCGCAAATCAGTCTGCTGCTTCTTTCCATCAGCTCTCTGAAATGGATAGGGGTGTGTGCTTCTCATCAAATGATGATAATATTCCTCCCTATATTCTTCTTCCATCTCCAATGTTCCACAATCATGATGTACATTGATTGTGTCTTGACCTCCATATGTGATATCCTAGGGAACTTCTTGCAATGCTACAATAAATCCTCCTATTGGAGCATGTGTTCCTCCTTCCTCTGCATGAGGTACTAGATATGCTCTATATGTGATAGTGCTGTAACCCCCATCCTTCTCTTCCTCTTTAATATGAATAGGAGGTAACTGCTCAATAAGAGGATCCTCCTTTGCAAAAGGAACCTTCATGCCCTCTTTTCCAAGGTTATGAAACAAGAACCTTGCCTATAGCAATGTATCATGCAAGATGTGAGCTTCCCTAACAGGTTTCTGAAATCGTTTTGAGTTTGTAGGTCCTCCCAACTCATGCAAAAGTTTTATTTGTCTTGGTTTGATTGTTTCAAGTTTTTTATCAAACCTCTCTACCAATATCTTAGTTAACTTTGAAAAATAAGAAGTATTGACATTATTCAATGAAAATGACTCAAACATCCACCAAGCATAGGCCTTACCTTCAAAGTGCAGCGCTGCAACTATGATGGTTTCATCTTCAGAAACTTGGTGCTACTGAAAATAAGTATGCAACTCCTCCACCAAATATTTGGATGAAAAAGTTGGGGATCCATCAAAGGTAGATAGATAAAATCTGTCCATGCCATGCAAATTTCTCCTCTCCACCTTGATCTTGCAAAACTCTCTAAAAGTGATATGATCTCTAAACTTCTCAGTTTGAGATTCATACTCTTGCAAAAAATTACTAAGAGCTCCCCTCCTTGGCATTTCCTCTTATTTCATCTCTTTCATAGCTGATATGGGCATTTGATTTCATTGTGCATAATAGGGTGTAGCTACATGCTTACACCTATCATGTGCCAATCTAGATCTGGCTCTAGATTCAAACTTCTCTGGAGATTCCATCTCTCCTTTCGTCTTCTTAAGATATTCATTGATGCTCTACATAAATTTTGAAAGAAGTTTTGAGAGAATCTCCTCCTTTCCTCCTCCACATAATGGGTTCTTCTTTCTTTTCATCTCTCCTTCTCTTGATAGCATCATGGTTGAGTTCCACAAGCTGAGCCAAGACTATGCTATGATACCACTGTAATATCCCAAAATGGGGATGCAGTAGTGCATAAGCACAATACTGGAATATCAGGGTGAATTTAAGACATAAAATGTGTTGGTAAACACATAGCCATCAAACGAATGGATCTACAACTAAAATAAGCACTTCTACATCCTCCCAAGTGGGGAAAATGCAGCTTTTTGACCCTGAAAACGTTATTTCTACAGTTTTATGTTTTAATAGGAATAAATAACAGTTGTATCCCTTATAATATGTATTAAGGCCCTTATATACAAAAGAGGGCCTGAAAAAAATCACTTATGATAAGTTAAACAGACCTCTCGGCCTCAAAGTAGCTTAAAAATAGCCAAATCCCATGACTTAAGTTATGCAGAATTTACTGGAGAAAATGATAGCATTATTTTCTGAGGGTTTCATCAGTATAATGATAGAAAAATATGGATCTGGAAATTTTTGGAACAATATTCCAAGAAAATGAAGATCTAGCGTCCTTAATGCATTATAAAGACAACCCAGTAAGGATTTCATGAAAGTACAAGTACAAAAAGAGAAGATCTGAATATTTAGCTCTGAAAAATGTAGTATTAATATAAAATTATAGAAATATATCTGAATAGTACAAATAGGGATTAAAATCCATTCCTCTAGCTTTCTGGGAGAAGGTTTGGCCCTTTTCCAAGGAAACTAGCTCAAAAACAAGGGTCTAAACCCTGTTGCAACAACTCTATGAAAAATGACAGAGTTCCTGCAAGGGAATGCACTGTAGGAGATGAGGAATAATTTGGCCTGCTTCCAATATGTAAAATGAGCCCAGAAATCATCCTATATGATCTCTCAAGAGAAGGAAGGCACCCTCTACTGAGAAACAGACCCGGAAGTGGTGCTAACAACCCTCCACTGCAACACCCTGCAACACAAAAATATTCTGCAATAGAAATAATTCTGAGGCTGAAGAATGGTGCTTGGAATCAAGCCTGGATGTGGAGAAATATAGAACAGAACTCTCCTAAGAGGACTCTCAAGGGAAGAGGTGAGATTCCCGCTTGGGAACACCCTATGCTAAACATCAATGCAACCTACTAAACAACAAGAGGAAGCCAAGTATAAACAGACTAAGATCAAATGATCATATAAAAGAATGTCTAATAAAGGCTCCCATCCTCTCCATATATATCAAGTGAACCTCTTCACATTGGGTCCCATCCATATGTGTCATCCAGCTCATGCAAGTTGTCCTCCACCAAAACTGTGCTGTTCAACAAGGAGATTCAATGCATCTAGACAACTATGTTGACTTGTTCAAAGTTGACTGAATCAACATGATCCCATCTCCGTTCACACCCAAAGGTGCTCAAATTAGCTACTTATTCTTCCTCCTTTCACATTAGGTGTGTTATTGATCCTTCTAAATAGGTTAATGGGCTTCCCTACCCATTTATTCACCTACCTAGTGATAGAATAACTCTAATATTCCATTTAGCTTGAAAGCTAAATTTTGGGAATATTACACTCTGTCACTAACAATAGAAGCTGGAAATCCATAATGAACCGATACATATTGAAAATAAAGATCAGTAGTTTGTTCAACAGTTATGGTTTTCTTACATGGTATAAGTATACACATTTTATTGAACTTATCCAAAACTACATAAAGATAATCATGATGTTTTCTTGACATAGGTAGACCTCCAACACCATCCATTAAAACACTTTCCCATGGCCTTGATGGTATCGATAGTGGCTTGTAAAACCCAAGCTTCCTATTTTTAGGCTTGCTTGTTGCACACATAGAACAACCTCTTATAAAATGTGACACACTATCTATCATGTGAGGCTGATAGCAATACCTCTGTAGATGTGCAACTGTTTTTATTGCCCCAAACTATCTAGCAATAAGAGATGAATGAGCCTCTCTCATGACACTAAGCCTCTCTCCTTGTGGTATACACAACTTGCCCAAATGAAACAACAAATTTTTATGCATGTGATAATCATTTTCCTCAGCTTGATTCCCTTCACTCAAACTTGCATACACATCTTGAAAATAAACATCATGTGCACATTGTTTTATGTAACTCTCATGTACAATAAAATAATTTTTAAGTAAATTAGAAGAACTTTTGATTTGCCTTGAAATCATATCAACACATTTATTGAAAATACCTTAGTTGTACCTTATAACCAAGTGAAACTGTTGAAAAAATCCCATCCACTTGAAATGTCGTGATTGCTGCAATTTTGTTAGCAATTGCAAGTACTGTAATGGTTGGTGATCAATATGTATAATCGTCTCTTTACCCATCAAGTAGTGTATCCACTTCTTGAAGCTTTGTACCAATGCATACAACTCTTTGTCATATGTATGATAATTATTTATAGCGCCATTGAATGTTTTGGAATGAAAAGCAATAGGCTTACCATGCTACAAAAGTACTGCGCCCATGGCATAATCACTAGCATCGTTTTGTATCTCGAATGGTTGTCTCAAATTCGGTAATGCAAGGGTCGAAGATGAACTGATCTTGTATTTTAAATATTTAATATATATTTTTTTTTTCCTCCCCATTCGAATCCTTTTTTCACACTTGTCACTACATGCATAGGAGCTTATATGGAAAAAAAAGTTAGCAATAAACTTTCTCAAATACTGAGTTGTGCCTAAGAAACTTATTACGTCAGTTACTATTTTCGGAGTGGGCCAATTCAAAATGGCTTTCACTTTAGAAGGATCAATTCTCAACTCGCCTCCTCCTACAATGTGTCTCAAATAAACCAGGGAGGTCTTTCCGAACTCACACTTGGACAACTTAAGAAATAATTTCTCTTTCTTCAAAACATCAAACACCCTTTTCACATGCTAGACATGTTCTTCTCTTGTTTTTCTGAAAATTAGTATATCATAGAAATAAAAAATCACAAATTCATCAAGAAATGGATGCAAAACATTATACATAACACACATGAAAGTTTTCGGTGCATTACACAAGCCAAATTTCATAACCAACCACTCAAAGAGTCCTTGTTTGGTTTTGAATGCATTCTTCCATATATCACTTTCTATAATTCTTACTTTATGATATCCACTTCGTAAATCTAACTGAGAAAAGCTTTGATTATTTCATATCATCAAGCAAATCATCTATCCTTGAGAGTGGGTATCGATTCTTTATTGTTATCTTGTTCAAAGCTCTAAAGTATACACACATGTGGCAAGTTCCATCTTTATTCAGAATCAAGACTATGGGTGAACTGCATGGAGAAGTGCTTGGCGTTATGAGTCCCTTGTCCAACATGTCCTTGATTTTCCTCTTTATTTCAACATTCTCCATTATTGACATGCGATACATGCTGATGTTTGGAAGAGGACAATATTTTTTCAACTGAATATCATGTTGAATCTCTGTTTTTGGAGGCAATCCTATTGGCTCCTGAAAGATCTCATGCTGTGCATCAAATACATCATATAAATATGATTTCAACTTAGGATCAAAATTCTCAAATGATTCATCATTAACATCAGCTTTAGGCTTGATCATTAGAAGAACAAAATTCTTACTTGAATTCACCGACCTCTTTACCTGTCCAACATTTATCATTTCCATATTTGTCTTCTTGTGATGTGCTCTATCAATGTACTCCTTTCCATATTTGAATAAATGGTATTTTTTCTCATGGAGATGGAAGATCAATTTCCTGTCATACAAGTAAGGACTACCAAACACAATACCTGTAATATCAATCAGAACGACATCTAATTCAACTGTGTCAACAAAATGTGTAGTTACTTCAAATCGCAATATGCACTTCTTTGAAACATGTAAATTTGCATCCTTAAAAATCCACCCAAGTGGATATGGTTTTGGATGTGGAATGGTCTCAAGATTAATTTTATTTACCAAGTCTTCAGAGATTAAGTTTTCTTGTGACCCATTGTCTAACGGTGTGTCAATATTGGTATGTTTGGATATGACCCTCACATGAAATAGTTCAATTCTTTCTTCTTCATTTGGAGTTTGTATATGACATTTTTGTTAGAAAATTAAATATTACAGAGCAATGCAACACATAAAATATGCAGAAAATACAAGCACAAAAAACACATAAAACCAGAGAGACACAGATATACGTGGTTCACCCAGTTTGGGCTACATCCACCCCGAACAGCCACAAACTTCCTTCCTCTTCTATTACCCAACAAAAAAATGAAGAGACAAAACCTACAAATGTGATCCTATTGCATTATCCTATTCTCTCTCATACTCGTATCCGTTTCTCGCTCCGAGAATACGTACAAAATACACAAACTCGCAATACAATACCCTCATATATACAAGGGGGTTTCCTTCTAGGGAAAAAAAACCCTAAACTAAACATAACTTCTACCGTCAGATCATCCGCCTAT
This sequence comes from Pinus albicaulis, assembly GCA_034641835.2. Lineage (NCBI taxonomy): Eukaryota > Viridiplantae > Streptophyta > Pinopsida > Pinales > Pinaceae > Pinus > Pinus albicaulis. The sequence continues at coordinate 216,662 of JAXQQM020084834.1, forward strand.
GAACGACCCAGATTGACTAGAAATTACTATACTTTTACAAGGCAATTTTACATTTGTTTTTAGCTTCGGGGGCAATGCCCCCGAAACCCCTGCTAGGGGGGGGGCTCCAAAAAGTGCTACCGCCCCCCCTGGACCCCCCATAGCAGTGATTAATTACAGGTGGTGTTGCCACCCCTTTTAAGGTACAGGGGTCCAATTCTGTGATACAAAGTAAACAAGATAATCAGGCTCCACACCCAACAATCTCCCACTTGGAGACTGATTGTAGCAACTCCACCGCTGCTTCATTTGCTGGACAATGATTCCTCTTTGGACCTGGCTGTTCTTCATCTTCATCGTCATCCTTGAAGACCAATTGAAACTGAGCATGTTCTCAGTTTCTCCCTGGTTACAACTTTTGTTAGCATATCTGCAGGATTCTGGCTAGTGTGTATCTTTTCCAGCTTCAACTCTCCATCTTCCAATACTGACCGTATGAAATGGTACTTGAGATGTATGTTTTTAGTCCTGGAATGAAATGCCGAGTTCTTTGCAAGATGAATAGCACTTTGGCTATCACTGTATAGTGTGCCCATATCATGCTTCTTACCCAATTCATCCATAAACCTTTGTAACCAAATCATTTCTTTACTAGCCTCTATAGCAGCAACATACTCGGCTTCTATTGTTGAAAGTGAAACAACACTTTGGATTTTTGAAACCCAACTGACAGTTGTTCCACCTACAGTAAATACATATCCTGTAGTGCTCCTCCTTTTATCTCTGTCAGCTGCCATATCTGCATCAACATATCCCTGTAGAGCAATGTTTGAACCACCAAAGCATAATGCTTGATTTGTGGTACCTCTCAAATATCCGAGAATCCATTTCACTGCCATCCAATGTTCTTTTCCTGGATTATTCATGTACCTACTTACAACTCCCACTGCATGTGCAATATCAGGCCTTGTGCAGACCATTGCATACATTAAGCTTCCAACTGCTGATGCATATGGAACTTTAGACATATATTCCATTTCTTCGTGGGTCTTGGGGCACATCTCCTTAATAAGTTTGAAATGGCTAGCAAAAGGTGTACTAACTGGTTTTGCATTCTGCATATTAAATCTTTTCAACACCTTTTCTATGTACTCATTCTAAGACAGTGTTAATTTGCGATTTTTCCTGTCTCTAGTTATCCTCATACCAAGGATTTGTTTTGCAGCTCCCAAATCCTTCATTGCAAATGAATTTGCCAATTTTCTTTTGAGAAAATTTATTTCCTGCATGTTAGATCCTACAACAAGCATGTCATCTACATACAATAACAATATAATATAGCTGCCATCATTTTTCCTTTTTAGATAAACACAATGATTAGAGTGACATCTAGTATAACCTTGTTCAGACATAAACTTGTCAAATTTTAGATACCACTGCCTTGGAGCCTATTTTAAGCCATACAAGCTCTTCTTTAACCTGCACACCAATTTTTCTTTCCCTTTGACCTCATATCCTTCTGGTTGCTCCATATATATCTCTTCCTCCAAATCTCCATGGAGAAATGTTGTCTTTACATCTAACTGTTCAAGATGTAAATCTTCTGCTGCTACAAGACTTAAAATAGTTCTGATTGAAGTCATTTTAACAATAGGAGAAAATATTTCATCAAAATCAATACCTTTCTTCTGTGCAAACCCCTTCACCACAAGTCTAGCTTTGTATCTTTGTTTTCCTCCATCTTCTTCCTTCAGCCTGTAAACCCATTTATTCTGCAATGTAGTTTTACCTGCAGGCAACTTGACTAAGTCCCAAGTTTGGTTATGCATTAAGGAGTCCATCTCTTCTTCCATGGCTAGCTCCCACTTCTTCCTGCTTTCAACCTGCATTGCTTCTTCATAACATTTGGGTTCACCAGAATCAGTCAGCAATAAATAATATAATGAAGGAGAGTATCGTTCAGGGGGTCTACTTATCCTGGTAGATCTTCTAACACCACTTTCAAGTGTTTGAGGTGCCTGTTGCTGTTGTGGTGGTTGTTGCTGCTGTGGTTGTTGATTATTATTATTTTCAAGCACCTTTACTTTTTCAGATATCTCATCAAGAATCGTGTATTCCTTGCTTTCTTTTTCCTGTTTCTTTTCCTGCAATTGATTCTTATACAAGACCTTTTCATTGAATATTACATCTCTGCTCCTAATGATTTTGTGATTTTCATAATCATATAAGCGATAACCAAAATCATTAGCACCATATCCAATAAAGGTACACTTCTTTGATTTTGCCTCAAGCTTTGTTCTATTTTCTTTATTAATATGGACAAAGGCCTCACAACCAAAAGGCTTTAAAAAAGAGTAGTTTACCTTTTTACCTGTCCATGCTTCCTCTGGAATACCACCATCCAAGGAACTTGAAGGCCCTCTTTTTATTAGATAAACAACAGTATCTACAGCATCTGCCCAAAATTGTAAAGGCAATCCTGCATGCAATCTCATGCACCTTGCACGCTCCATGATTGTTTTGTTCATCCTTTCTGACACACCATTTTCTTGTGGTGTTCTTGGAACTGTCTTCTCTCTATGAATTCCATGCTCTGAACAGCACCTATCAAACTCTTTGCTGCAATATTCACCTCCATTGTCTGATCTGAGACACTTCAACTTCTTTCCTGTCTCAATCTCAACCAAAGCTTTCCATTTATTGAAAGTATCAAATACATTAGATTTATTCTGAATACAATAAATCCATGTTTTTCTAGTTGCATCATCAATAAAAGTAACATAATAACGAGAGCCACCGAGAGATGATACCTGAGCAGGTCCCCATACATCCGTATGCACAAGCTCCAATTTTTCGCTCTTCTTTTCTTTCCCAACTCTGAGAAATCTGACTCTCTTTTGTTTTCCATAAATGCAATTCTCACAGAAATCCAAATCAAAATTCTTCAAACCTGGCAACAAATTTCTTGAGTGAAGAATCTTCATTCCCTTCTCACTCATGTGTCCGAGCCTATGATGCCATAATGCTGCATCTGCTCCTTTGGAAGTTAAAGCATTAACAGAGTTAGAAATACCATTGTATAAATACAATGTACCAACCTTTTCACCTTTTGCTATTACCAGGGCTCCTTTGGTGACCTTCCAAGTTTTATCCGTGAAAGTTGTCACACAACCTTCACCGCCTAACTGCCCTGTTGAAATCAGATTTTTCTTCAGATCTGGAACATGCCTTACCTCCTTTAGTAGCCATTGGTTTCCATTATGTTGTTTTACAAGAACTTTACCCATTCCAACAATTTTACAAGGTTTATCATCACCCAAACGAAATTGTCCAAAATCTCCTTGAACATAGTCATGAAAATATTTCTTATCAGGTGTGGCATGGAATGAAGCCCCTAAATCTACAACCCAAGAATCAGTAACATTTTCGAAAGAAAGAATCAAAGCATCTTGTAACACATCACCTGTCACATTTTCTTCATGATTTTTTTCTTGTTGTGCATCTCCTTCTTTTCCCTTCCAAGATCTACAATCTTTCTTTAGGTGTCCTCTCTTTCCGCATTTCCAGCACACTATCCCCGATCTGGACTTGGATCTGCCTTTCCTTGATTTACTGCGATAACCCGAGCTCTTTCCTCTTTCCATTATTCTTCCCCTAGACTCTGCACTCAAAGCATTACCCGATGTCTCACCAGAGCTTTTCCGTCGCATTTCCTCGCTAAGGATAGCACTGACAACATCATCAAACTTTAAAGTACTAGATCCAGAGACAGAGTTACTAATGGCCATTACTAAACCATTCCAACTCTCTGGCAATGAGCACAAGAATAACAGAGCTCTAAATTCATCATCAAAGTTTACCCCTACAGAACTTAGCTGACTGGTAACTGTATTAAATTCATTTAAATGGTCCGCAACAGATCCACCTTCCGACATCTTCATATTAAATAGTCGTTTCATAAGAAATACCTTGTTTGAGGCCGAGGGCTTTTCATACAGTTTCGCCAACGTTTGCATCAAACCCTCTGTTGTTGTTTCCTTCGAAATATTGAAGGCGACTGATGCCGCAAGACACAACCGTACTGTTCCGAGTGCCTTTCTATCGAGAATGTTCCATTCCGCGTCTGTCATGGTCGCCGGCTTCTTTGTTTTTCCGCTCAATGGTAGGTACATATCTTTCTGATACAGATAATCTTCCATCTGCATCTTCCACAGCGCAAAGTTTTGGCCGTTAAATTTCTCGACCCTAAACTTACCATCGTCTGCCATTGCTCCCACTCGAACCAGGAACCCTTTTTTCCTACGAGTTTATCAGCCAAATATACCTTCGGCTCCGATACCAGTTGTTAGAAAATTAAATATTACAGAGCAATGAAACACATAAAATATGCGGAAAATACAAGCACACAAAACACATAAAACCAGAGAGACACAGATATACGTGGTTCACCCAGCTTGGGCTACGTCCAACCTCGAACAATGTACCATCATTCCTTTTTCTATTATCCAAGAAAATGAAGACTCAACCCACAAGAGATCCACTATAATATCCTTTGTTATCTCTCGTGCTTCCCTTTTCTCGCTTCGAGAATACACATACAATATAATGTACCGCAATGCAATACCTCACAGCGAGGGGTTGCCTTCTAGGGAAAAAAACCCTAAACTAAACATAACTTGTAATCGTCGCATCATTTTCCTAATGAATCGCCTAGAATGACCAGAAATTACTATACTTTTTACAAGGCACTGACCAGTGGAGCAAGCACTTCAAACCCTCAGCTGTGGGGGCTCCGTAAAGTCCCCCCGGACCCCCCCACGACAACAATTAATTTAATGGCCGCGTTGCTGCCCCATTTAAGGTACAAAGGTCCAATGCCGTGATACAAAGTAAACAAGATAATCGTGTTCCCACCCAACACCCCCCACCAAGAACCCGTTAAAATTTCAGCATCCATTACAAAAACATAAAATTGTGTCGACAAGCATCTTCTTCAAATTGTTTGGGTCACTGCCAAGATCTCCGTTTCACTTGTCATTAACAAAAAGAACTCCATTAAAGATGGAATATGTACAATGTCACAGAGTGACCATAAAACTTCAACATGCATAATGCTTTAGGAACCTACCATTAACAGGATCTCTAGCATAGATACTCCATCAATTTCCTATAGTATATAAGTGTTGTTCCCATGAAAACCAAACAGATCTTAAAAGGACCCTTCCATAAATTCTCAAACTTACCATGCTCGCTTTTTCCTCAATTTTGGTCTCCCATTTCAAAGACTTTTGTCTCTTATCGGGAACCTGCCTTTCTTGATCTTCTTATCAAATGTTTTCTGGATTCGTTTTTGAACTTGTTGATTATCGTCATAGACTTCTATTTCTCTTTTTTCTTGCAAGGCTATCACTAGTTTATCCCTCTAATGGTATTTGGTTTCTCTTTCAAAGCCTGAATTAACTTCATGACTGGTACCCCAAGTGATGTTTGAAAATACCAAGACCACGTACAAGTTCATAAGTGGTGAAGTCCCAATTGACTCCTTGTACAAATCCTATCAGCCCATAAGGTGGAATGCTTTAAGTGCCAAGATTTTTTGTTTTCCGCAATATCTTTTTGATGATTCTTATAATGTTTTATTTGATGATTCAAGAAGACCATTCTGCGTATAGTATGTAACAGAGTGTCCAAGAGTGATGTGGTATTGATGGCAAAAATTTATCATTTTCTTGACCGTAAATGTTTGAGCATTATTTGTTATAATCTTCATGGGATGTGTACCCAAATCTAGACTATATATTATTCTCCCGTAAAAGAAATAATTACACAGTGATTAGCTTACTGTTTGTATCGCTCTATCCATTTGGTGGAAGTAGTCCTGTTGTCATGAGAATCCAATGATGTTTCGAATGATGTGGATGACCTCCGATAAAGTCTAACCCCCACCGCTGAAAACGAGCTTCCACATAGATAGGAACCAAAGGTAGAGGTACAAGCTTTCTCCTTCCTTCAAAATTTGGTATCTATGACATGCAAGAATACTTTGTAAATTTCTTTAACATTGTTGCCAAAAATATCCCGCTCTAAGAATTTATTTGTTGTAGCCTTCCAATAATGGTGTCCTCCGCACCAATTTCTATGAAATTCTTCAATGACTTTATCACCTCTTCTTCAAGTAAACAATTCAGGCGAATTCCTCCTGCCAGATATTTCCCCAAAACAGATTTTTTATTACAAATATCTTAAAGATTTCAACTTTACAAAACTTGCTTTGACTTTGCCGACTGGCCGTGAGAGCTTTGTGATGTTGTAGAACAAAAAACCACATCCTTATACCACTCTGAAGTGATGTATTTCTCTTCAATTTGAATCATTCTTTCTCATCATCATAAATTTCCTCGATAGTCATGAGATTCGTATTTATGTCAAGACAAATTCAAATTTGACCGAGTAATTAGTTTCGCCAAGCCCTATTCCTTCACCAACTTGGTTGTTCGATGTCTATATCATATTCCACAATTTGGCGATCCATTTCACCTCTTACCATCCTGACCGCCTAAGTTAGAATGTATTTTATCACAACACTTTGAATATATGCTACGATGTGAGAATGCAAAAATATAAATTTCCTAAATATTTTATAGCTTCTACTAAAGCATAGGCTTGTTTTTCTAGAATATTATACTTCAACCCAACATTTGCTAATGTTTTACTAAAGAAATAAATAGGTTGTTTAGTACCTTTTCTTTTGTAACAAAACTCCAACAATTGTGTTTTCGGAAGCAAATGTAAAAACTAGAAATTATTTGGAAAAAATTTGCACGATGAGCATTTCCATAAGCTTGTGTGAGTGCCTTCTGATTTGCTCAAAAGATTTTTGTACTCTTCTTATCCGTCCATTTGATATCAACTCCTTTCTTTAACATCCTTGTAATATTCTTAACAATCTCAAAGCAGTTAGGAATTAAGTGTCTAACAAAATTCACTTTTCCAATAAATGATTGAATCTCTTTCCTACTTCTAGCAACTCTACCTTTAAATGTATTAACTCTATTATGATCAATCCTAATTCCATCTTCGTAAATGAGACCAAGTACTTCGTTAAAAGCAAAGATGCTTTAGGATTATGGAATGCTAAACCTTCTACATTTCAAACAGAACTTTTTCTAAGGTTTCAAATGATCTCTTTCTTGAAAACACCGTTATATCATCAAGATAAACAACCACCGACCCATTCTTTTTGAAAGCAATGTCCATTGCTCTTTGGAAAGTGCAGCTCCCCGCATTCATGAGACCAAAAGGCATCTTGGCGTACATGAATGTGCTTTCCATGGTGTTGTGAATGCTTTTCTCCCTCGATCATCCTGGATGTACAAGAATCGTTATAACCCTCGAAAACCATCAAGCATAGACATTCTTTGAGAACCAACAATATTTTGTAGAATTGTATCCATCTTGGAAGAGGATAATTGTCCTTTAGTGATGCTTTGTTCAAATTTCGAAGTCAATACAAATTCTAATTTTCCATTCTTCTTCTAACCGCACCAAATTTGCAGCCAATTGGAGAATCAGAACAATGATTTTTGCATCAAAGAGTTTCTTAATCTCCCTTTCAATCAATGGCATGAGAAGGGGGTTTATTCTCCTTAACTTCTTTTTGAATGGTTTCTCATTTTCTTTGATAAGAATAGTATGTTGAATAATGGAAGGATCATACCGCTTAAATCAAATATAAATCCAAGCAAAAACATCCATAAACCCGCTCATCATCTCAATATATTTGAATTTCATATCAAATTAAAGAAACCTTGAAATTTTTATCATTTTAGGCAAAGCTAATGTACCAAGATTGCAACTTCTACTTCCTCTTCATCACCAGAATTTTGGCAATTTAAAAACATCATTTTGATCAAAGCTTCTTAGAGAATAAGACCTTTTGGTATTGCATTATTCTTCAATTGAAACTTGGACTTTCCTTTATACTCAATACATATTTTTTGCCGATCTACATGAGTACTTTCAAACTCTTCTTTCAAAATTTCGACAATAAAATTCTTTACTCCGTTGATCATCTTCAAAAACTTGCCGCCTTTCATATATTGTTCTATGTATGGTCATTCACATCTAACTTGAACCATATTTTTCATTTGAATGCATAGGAATATGAAGAGACTTCAGTAGAGTATTTAAAATAAGAGAATCAACAATGGAATTTTGATCTCTAGATTTGACTATGAAGGAAAAAGATTGAAAATTCTCCAACATGTCTAATTTAAACCAAATTTCTCCGTAAGCTCTCATTCTTACATCCTTTGTTCGATAAACACCTTCCACTTGTCTAATAACCAATTCAATTCCAAAAACAAAATAAATATTTCTGGCCTTCATTTTTTTAAGAACATTTCCAGACCAAAAATCAAAGACTCATATTCAACCATGTTGTTTGTGCAATCAAATTCGGGCCAGTATAAAAATGCCCTCCTTACCGCCTGACTTGTAATCCAAATCCCTTCTCCTCATTTCCTCTTTCCCTACCATCCATCAAAGCAGCGTTGACCACCATTCTTCATCTATTTGTCATTTACTTGTTGATTTTTCTGCTTTTATTTCTTCATCAACACTATCACCGACTCATTAAAATAGTACCAGCATCCAAGCCTGGATTAAAATGCATAAATAGGTACCCTAAGGCTTATCTTTGCTACTTACCATGTAAGACATTCTAGTCTCTTGATACACCTCTTTATTCACCAAAATCAAGAGTATGGGAAAGGTCCATCCGCATCGTGCCTTTGATTTTCGCCGCCTATGATCTTGACATAGCATAATAAACTTTGGAGAACATCACCACAAAAATGTCCATAACAAATGTCTTTTGTCAGGATTTGTAAGCTGCATCAACAACAACATCCTCGATTAGGACCAATACATTGAACTCTTTTTTGAATCAAAGGAAAATAAATCCTTACATAGTCTTGTGATTTGTAATCCATCCTTTCCATGATTTCTACTTGGGCATAAGTTTAAAGGCCCCTAACTGCCGCATAGCATTATGCAGAAGTCACATCATGAATACTAATGCTTACATAAAAAGGAGGAAACTTCATTTTCATGGTTCATTTCTATCCTGACCCCAAATATATAGTAGGATTATCTTCGAATATTCAAAATATCAAGCACTTCGGTCAGAGTTTAATAACTTAACAATCTTGCTTCTATATTCATTTACCTCGTGAATCTGCTAAATGGGACTAATATCTTGACCCTTGAAATCTCGTTCTCAAGGTTAAAAACAAATCGATTTTTCAACTCCTTTGATAAGAGGAGGAAGTTGAGTATCTTTCTTACCAAGTGAGTGTCCTTTTACCTTCTGCAGAACCTCAGAGACACTATCTTTAGCTTTAAACCTTCTGGGAGCATCTTTCTTAGGTCAAGTCATTATGTTGATAGGCAAGGTACATTGCTTCGAGATTATATTGCTTTTCAGATCTCAAAATGGCATGCCGATATCCCTTAAAATAATCTCGACGATCTTCCCCCTGTCAACAACCGACCATCATGCTCTTCCTTAGTCAAGAAAATTCTACATCTTCTATGAAGACAATGGATGGATTCTTCTGTGAATTTTGGGCTCATCTTCTTCATCTACCAAATTCTACTAAAAGAGGTCCTGTCTGAGGATCTGAAAGTTGTCGATTTCTATTTTCTCTTTGGCCTTTGTTGACCTTGAGGTTCCGAATTGAGGATTTCTAAATCTGAGGTTCATGTTGCACAGATATTTAAGTGGTCAAGAGATAACCAGTTCCATCAACTTCTCTATGGTTTTCATCATTGAATCAAATTTATCTTTGGTTGAAGTGGAAGGTTTTCTTCTTTCGATTTAATTTTTCCCATTTTATTCTTAGCAAAATATCATGTTTACCTCCACTTTAACTCGCATCACTTTGCATTTTCATGTAGGTGATTCTTCTCTTAACAAGATAGAGTACCTATAATCAAATGCCTGAAAGATATCTTTTCGTGCTAAGGCTTCTGAGTTTCCAATGAGGCCTTAGTCTGAATCAAAAAATTTATTAAACTTTTGAAAAAGTTTTGGATAGACCCACTTCAACTCATTTTCTTCTATACGCATATGAAGGGCGTTTATCAACCGGATTGGTTCGTTTTCCTCTACTTTAAGAATTTATCTTCAAACTCATCCCAATTTCTAATGCTTCCTGCAAGGGCTTTAAACCATTTTCTAACATCACCACATAAAACTCAAAGGTGAAAAATGAACCTTAATTTTAAATCTACACACCACATCTTCATCATCAACTTCTTCCTCGTCTATAAAATCATTAAATCTATCTACATTCATTGAATTTTTCATCACCACCCAAGTAGGGATCCTAGAACAGATGTATCGGGAAGATCATGCAAACAACAGGGAGTATACAGCATACTCACAGGAGCACAATGAAGGATGAAAAGTAGTTTGAGAATAATAAATGGCAGACAGAAGAACTCACAGAGGAGACCTACTTGTCACTACCAACAAATGAGTCTAACTTAAAGGCAAACCAACTTTGACTAGGTAGGACTTCAAAAGGGTCAAGTTCTTTAAGTTTATCTAGAGACTCTTTTCTAACAACAAATTTCGTAGGTAACAACTCCCTCAAAACTTTCTGTCCCTCTTAATGTTGCTGAAATAAGTGGCTGTCTTCTCCTTTGCAAGTTTCAAGAGAATAATCAATAGTCTTTTCACTTTTTAACCTAAACAACACTTCATGAATTTTATCATCAACTCTTTTGTCTTCGTGACTTCTTCATATTTTGCAGATAGTAAAGATTCTCAATGAGATGGAGTACCCGATATTCTCGAAATTGACCGCCTTTGAAATAGTGTTTAATGTCCATAGTAGGTAGGTGGATTAGGATCCTGATTGCTCCGTGTATATCTTTCCAAGCCACCTTTGTTCCTTGAAAATGCATGGAGTCACCATAGATCATAGCCAAAACTTTTTTGTTCTCGCTACCTTCAAGGCCGCTTGATTTCTGGAATGAATAATCTTCAAAGCCCTAGCAAACGCACCAAAATGTTATCACCAAAATAGGACCCGATAGGGCTTATCAAAGCACCTCATGAACTATTTTCAAACAAATTTTATATTGAAATAGCTTCCAACTGGAGAGGGCTCTCTCACTAGGTTTAAGATTTTGAATTAAAGATTAGATGGCTAACTTTAGGAATAAATTGGATAAAAGTATGAATGGTTGAATTACTAATCAACAAACATCTATCGCCATGTGGAGTCAAGGTATTGTTTCCACAAAACATCAAAACTTGGCTTAATACAGTTTCTTCGTGGCATTTCCCTGAAGTTGTAAAATGCCAGAAAACAATAACAAAGAGTGATCAAAACATAGTTTACAAATATATGTAGGAAGTTAGAATTTTCCAATGAATTATAAGTAACATATGTTTATACCACTCATAAATAGACAGACAAGGAAATCCACAGAAGACTCACACATTAAAAACTTTTCCTAACTCGAGAAGCCAATATCCGTATTAAGACAAAACAGTATACCATATAGTGTGGATAATAGCCTATTGCTCAGAAAATTCTAAACTTTGAGGCATTCTGACCTCATGTCTCTTATATTCTATTTATAACTTTATCCTATGATTCATCTTCAGAGAAATTCAAATTCTATCTTAAATTGTACCTATTTGCTCTAAAACCCACTATTAATTACATCCGACAAAGAACTCAGTTTCTTTCAGAAGTCCTAATACAAATAGGAGTAAAACTCCTTATTATACCTAAAAACCTTATATAGAACTTAAATAACATTCAGATAATCCGTTCCTCCATTTTCAGACCTTGATGATGCCTACAATCTTGTTATGTTATCATATTGGTTCATGTCTTACTTGCCCTACAAAAAAGGGGACACGTTTCCTATACCTCACTTTTTCTGAAGGATTTTGAACTTTTTACCAGAAATGTTGACCTTTGAGATAAGTGACATGGTTTTTCACCTCTGCCTTTAATCACTCCTTTCCACCGTACAAAACCAAGCCTTGAAAAAGTAAAAGGAGAGATGTAGGAGTATTGCTTGCATAATGGAGGGTTGTTTTCGTAATATTTAATTTGTATCTTTGTAAACTCCTCAATGATCCACCGTTTTTGCTTTGAGACATGGAGAGCCATTTTAGAAACCTTTCAACCACCTTTAAACAATCCAAATCAGAAATGAAGCTTGTTTACCCTTCGAAACCCTTATAAAATGTTCAATAGATTGATATAGCTTTCTCAGACAGCTACTAAACTACACTTTTGCACAATATTTTCATAATATTCATATTTTAAGAGTATTTACAACCCTTTAATGATTTCCTTGATGCTAATAATCTTAACAATCAACATAAGTCAACTCGTAATGTCTTCAAAAAGTGGTGTCCTTCCAAAAACAAAATTGTATCGGGGATTTGTCACTTTCATCTGTCATTTCCATTTGCTAGAATATATCTTTTGAGATCTTGCTTTCTAATGTAGATTTCAAAATTGCACTTCGCCTTTTCAATATCCCATATGTTCTTCAACTGACATTAATCATCCTCATAAATCTTGCTTCTTTGATCGTTAGGATAGTCCAGGTAAAGTATTGAGCTTCACGACCATTTATTTCAGCTTTTAAACTTTTTTCAACCTTCCACAGAGTCTCTTATTTCGTTGAAGTTTGTCTTCTCAACAAGATGTCGTTTTCTTAAGCTTAGCAATTTCAAGGTTTGCTAGTCTCAACTTTTCTTTAATTCCTTCAAAATACTCCTTTCCCTTTGAGTATTGAAAACTCGTTTCTATCATCTTCTGTGCATAGGTGATGAAATGGTCTATGGCTCCTCATAACATTTGAAACTTCACTTTATCTAACTCACATCCACTCTTTGCAACTTTTTTTGAATTCCTAGTTAGAGGCCTTCCGGCTTGAACACAAAATATGAAATTTCATCATTAAAATCCAAGCTGAAGACTTGATCTTCTTAGATTTCCCTTCATCCAAACTGGGATAAAATCCACGAACTAAAATGAAATTTCCTCAATATCAATAACAGAAATATCATTCAAACTACCCTTTAAACCTGGATCTTCTCTTCTCAAACTATTTGTTTATTTTCCTTTCTTGCTATTTAATTTTAATAAATTTTTTTGGGCTAATTTGTTGCTTGAATGTTCCTATACCGTTTCCTTACCTTATTTGGTCTTCCAGGCAAGCTTTGAGGGCTTGAATACCTCCAGCCCAGGGCAAGGTTCTGAATTGCCTTTTCATTACTTCTTGTGCTTTAACTTGACAAATATTTTTGATCTTGTCTTACAGGTCACTGGTTTCCCGATGATGATTTTTCTTCGTCTATATTAACACCTCATTTTTTGCGTTTCCACTCCCAAATCCATAAAAAAAATGTAGACTATTCTCTTTTTTTATCCTTTTTAAAGGCCACAGAAATAATCAATTAATCTGTAGACCATGATGGAAAAGTGAAGTTTCACGTATTTTGTTTCATCACATCATGATTCCATTATCCAGTTAAAACTTAAAAACAAGAAGAAAGACAAATCCAAAGAAGTCATTCCAAGAAAATGCAAACATGATGTTTGAAATGATAAGAGTACACCCGTGTATCTTCATGTGTGAAGCATTCTAATGTTAGAGATATTGGCACAGGTGTTCTCATGTAGCTTGGCAATCGTTTAGTTAGAACCGTCCAAACCCTGAAGCCTGTAGAAAATTTTAATAAGCATCCATCAAACCCAGTTTTTGAACCACCTTTCTCCTTGGAATCTCACAATCGATGACATATTTAGGGAAACTTGCCAAGCTGCAGAGACCAAATTCCTTGTATTCTAACCCCGTGAAATGAAGGAAAACTCTTTGTCAAATGTCAGATTACACCCTCCACAATTTCTCACAGACTTCAGTGTACATCCTCGCTTTTCTTAGCTCCTCAACTAATTATTTCTAGTTAGAGTTTATGCTTTTATGTCATTTTGCATGGCCTGACTCAGTAGATTCTTCTTCCTCTGGCCATACTTTCCTTTGAAATTTTATGCTTTATAAAACTCGAACTAACAACCTTGCTTGATACTAGTAATCACGCTTAATGAATGACACCTGTCATCATTAGAACAAAGAGAAGTCACTTCTGCTATTGATGAGCTAATATCTGTAAAGAGAGCATGCATCATAAATGTTTGAAATATAAAACCACAAACCAACTTTTCAACTGGAATATGACATAAGACAAATGTCCCCAAACGAATGTTATGATGGCTATAAATGGTTGCATGTGTGAGAAAAGACTCGTGTCTAACACCTTAATCATTAATGAGATTAATGAATTTTGGTGGATTTGATAACCGGGACAAGATATGCTACAAATCAATTTCGTAGTGTGCTCAATGCATTTCTGAGTTTTGTACTGATTAAATGTATGGCACGTTTTTTTGTGGCATGAAAAAGAAGCAGAGACTGTCGCCACGAAAACGTGATTTCGTGGCTTAAATAATTTTTTCAAATATCTAAAAATTTGACTTCAAATGTTGTATATAGACTGCCATATGTGTGAAATAAGGTTGTTAGACTTTATTTTGTGAATGGAAATGAGACTTAACCCTATCACTTGACCCCTAAAGATATAACATGACTTCACACCTATCTAAAAACTATGACTAGGAACAAAGCAAACTCATTCAAGTTTGGGAAATTTTTTTTATTAAGATAACACTTTCATCAACATACCCAATATGGTGTGACTCGGAGGTCCATTCGAAATGTACACAAGAAAATAAATGGGAGGATGATAGTCAATGTGGTAACCCGAGCGCAAAGTAGAAAAGTAAAACAAACACCGTGAGAGAGGGACATCTAGGTGAGAGTAAGTTCACTTAATCACACGACACCGACTACAGAAAGGGGAGGCCACTCTGGAGAGGTAGCTTGTGTTTAGCTGGTGAAAGTCAATGTAAACACGAAGGATGCCATCCCACTTATGGAATGTAAGATGAAGTCGTGTGACAAGGATTCCATTAGGCTATATCATACTTGCCAATAGAAGATGGAGTACTTAGATAAAGGGAGACCATGATGCGACAAAGCTACCTCACTCATCATCATGAGAAGAGAGATTCACATGCGCATCATCACGAGGGTGACCGAAAAACAAGTAGATAAGGGCATCTACCGATGTTGAGCCTGTGGTGATCGATGAAGGGAGGTCACGCGAAACAGAAGGGGAAGTCTCGTAGGGAGTTTCCACCGAGGGTCTCATGAATGATGATAGATAGAGGATGGTAACAAGGCTCCACTATCATCTCGACATCAGAGGAAGAATGTCAATGGGAGTGAGTAGACCCTCGTTACTGTGGCTATTGCCACGCAAGAACAGAGAGTGCGTATTGGTTCTGCTCAATTCGTACTTTGGACCACTCTCCAAAGAGGCACGATAATGCATGAGGTGGGGACAAGGTGGGAATAATGGCGTGGAGACGGCGCGGAGAAGGCTGTGTGAAATATTTTAGGCTCCGGAAGGTACGAGGAAGAAAAAAGGCTTCAAAGATCGTACACTCGCAGAACACAACATTAACCATGGGCTTGATACGGGCACCCCAGGGACAAAAAGGGTGGCATGACCGTATGACATCACACACAAAGCACAAGGCTTTGGAGGTAGGAGGAGTGGGGGCTCAAATGGAGGCAACCTTGTCTTTGACGCCTTCTTGCGAGCTTTGCCCTTCTTACTTCAGTTGTTGTAACAGAGAGGGTTCCTATTGAGGGTCGAGGCACTATAGCAACTAGAGATGTCATGGGGACTCAAAGAACCTGTCAAAGAAAGATAAGGTTTAGGTTGACCAGGTGGGTGCAGCGGCTAGATCGAGGTACTGACTAGAATCCCTGTGGTCAAGTTAGAAGAGATGTGGGGGTAGCCAAGAAAGGTACCGAGAACACTCAGAGGGGAGCTAGGAACGATATCCGACCGAGGGTAATGGCCATGCAGACGACTCCAAGATGGTTAAGGCCTCAAGGAACCATTCCGCAGGGCAGAGGCTCATGGATACAAGCTATAGGTGAAGGGATAGGAGGAGGAGGTTTAGAAGGCTAAATCGAAGGGCTAAGAGTACCAGCAGAGGGAGAGGTCGTCGACTAGGTCAAGAGAAAAAACAGGGAAGTCTCCGAGATGATTGAATCATGCAAATATCATATGACTTAGGAAGAGGAAGACCAAGGAATGTATCAAGAAAAGAGGAATCTTTGTAGACTCCGGTGAGACACCGGTCAAGGGATCGTACAGCTTGCTTATTGGCCACCGAAGATATCATGGACTTAGTAAGGGGTCCGAGACTTGTTTCGTAATATGTCAATCGGTCAATGGTGACTATTTCCGCAGTGGGGAAAGGATGCCTTGGTGCGGGACCGCGATGGTACAACAAACATCGCATAGGTGTAGCCGCGAACCAATATAATTTTGTAATTAGCGTCAATGACTTCTACGTCAACACAAACAAGCCTTTCCCATAAGAGTAATAGGACAATTGCAGTAACATGCTAATGGGCCGGGAGGCATGGCCATCCCATTTCCTGACAGTGATCGTGGAAGGGGTCAACTTAGGCAATCCGAGTTGCTTCCAACCGAAGCGGACATCGCTGGCTGTGTGGATGCCCCCTCATCATCAGCGAAACGCAGAAATTTCGGATCTCGACTGGATTTCGAAGGAGACAAGGTGGGAGAGGAGGATGTTCTCACACTGGGCCAACATCGAAGATGATCAATCAATCATCGAAGGATCTACACGGTCCATGATGAGAGATTTTCGTTGTATGGGCATGACCGGAGAGTTCCGCCGTTGAGATGGTCAAGAGAGATTGCTGGAATCATCTCCTATACTATATGAATGAGCATATTTTCGTACATTTAGGCGTAATGGTCCCTTAGGATCTTAGTATGAACCTCCGAATTAAGCCGAGGGATTTAAAAGGACCATTAGGTGTCGAAAGAGGCTTTGTCGAATCCCAAAGAAGGGGCTCGTTATACTGATGGAGGCTTGTTTTGATCGATAGGACTCAGCCCTATGTTAAGGTCTATGTTATAGGTTGGTCGAATTCATCATGAGAATCTAGTAATCGAGAACAGATGGAGAGGTTGAGTGGCCACCGACCTTCAGGTGGTTGGGTAGCCACGAACTATGCCGTTGGGCTCTTGTGATTTCAATGGCTGGCAAACCAAATGACACATAAATATATAAACTAGTTCTTTAGAGCCTAGGATCTAGGCTCTAGTCTCGTGAGAGGGATCTTTAATCTGTTGCAAGATATAACCTTTTTTCTTGTAACAAGTTGATTTAGGCTAGTTATTAAGTATGAGTTTGTTTGATTGTTTGATGGGACAGTGACATAGATCTAGGGCAAAGACAGATAGTAAAAGGGAAATCTCAAATCATTGGGCAAGGAGTCAAGTAGAAGTTTGTAACAAGTTTGTAGATGAATCAGTGGTATCAAAGGGAAAATCTAACTTGGCTATTGGACTCATGTGCTTTTAGTAGAAATGAAATGGAATATTAAGGGTTTAGAATGAAAAGTAGAACTGAGGGCAATTAAGAATCCTTAATTATATGTACTTCTCAACAAAGGACTTAAAACATCATTCGAACATGAAGAAGTATTTCATAGATAGGGCTAACCATGAATTCTACAAATCATACTTCAGCAACAATTAAGACAACTATCAAATGAAATCTAGAGTCGAGGAACACTTATTTCATCCAAAGATTTTACTTTCAAGGATAAGAAAATATTCAAGATTCACAACAATCGCATTCATACAGGGAACTCCTGTACATCTTTGATTACACATACATCTTCAAAAAAAAAAAAAAACAATTATTTTAATAGAACAAAGGTTAGATCAAAGAACTTCTTTGGCAAACTCGCAAACAATGGTACTTTAAAGGGATTTAAACAATTTTCAAGAGGCAAAGAAGGGCAGAAACTAAATCATTTTAGACTAACCATATTTGAACTATTCCCGAAAATAAGCAAAGCTTTAAGGGTTGAAAAGTACTTAAACTACTCAATAAAACCTTCAAGAGATGAAAACATAAAGATGCTGAAGAGTAAATAGGTCTAAGGTGCTTATAGGAGAAATTTCTTAGCCTAAACTTTTTACTCTACCGCAAGCAAGAACATGAAAACAGTAATAGAAAATAGGAAAAACATTAATAGATTAGAATATCAACAATAACTGCTCAGGACCCAATGACAGATTACCCACAAACAAGCAAACATCCAAGGTGGTTCCGTAATAGTCAAATTTCTTTCAACTTCAAACATAGTAACTATGTATTACTTCTAAAGATATCAAATGCCCACCCTACAATGAGTTCCAAAATGTTGTTTATGTCAAAAGGAGAGAACTCTTCAGAAGTCTGAGAAAGAGAATGATGGAAAGCAAATGCATCCCCCATCTTTAAAATTGCAAGGCAGGTAGGAGCAGGTAGCAACTACTTCTCTGCTCAATTTGTCTTAACTTTCTAAGGATAAAATGGGTGAAAAGATTGACTTTGAGGCCTTTTTCTGCCTTTTTTACAAGAATCGCCTAGCATCCTGTAATATCTTCTTTAGTGTAATAACTCGTCAATTTTCCCTTGGGACAGTAAAGCAGTTGTGGTGGCATGATTTATTAAGTGAATAATTGCTTCCATTTGATGTTTTCGAGGCTATTTACTAATTGCCTTTATTTTTATCATTGTTGTGCTTTATCGTTTAATTTTCTTTTATTTTCATTTTTTGAATTACCTATCATTGTCTTTCCTTTATTCATCGCTTTAAACCTTGCTTATTTTCCTTTATCTCTGACCTTCTGTACCTTTATAATTATTCTTTGCTAACCTTTTAATACTTTCAAACTTCTTTTAAAACTGCTCTCTATCTAACTGTTTTTCTTTAGTCCCGCTTTTTCTATTTTTGTTTTTTCCATAACTCATGATTTCTTGTGCTGTTTTATCTGACCTGTTCTTGTTTGTGTGCAGGGGTTTCTTTACGCTTGAAGTTTTCTGTATAACTTAATGAGGGTTGAACTTTATGTTAAACCCTTTGCCTTTAATAAGCTTATGACCGCTATCCATATATTCTCTCATCACTATTGTAATGCCTCTCCAGGCATCATTGCCATTAAACCGCAACAATCAAAACATAAAGTCAATTCAAAAACACATTCACAATCGCTACAAGAAGTCAGTATATGAAAGATGGAGGAAGTATAAATGCATGAGGAGGCGGAAATGATAGAAGAAAATGGGGTTCAGAGCAAAACGTTAAAACAGTGTTGAAAAAGATTATATGCCAAAATTAAAAAATAGTTTTATAGAAATTGGCGTATTTAAGCAGATGGCAGTTTGTGGTTTCTGAAAGAGGGGAACACATTCCATTCATTGCTGATGTTCTCTGGAAATCAATATTTTCATGTAATGAGGTAAGACCCCGCCGCAAAATCCACAATAATACCGCTGGGCCACACTGACCTGGGGTGGGTAGATCACGGTCACGTGAGGTTCGATAGTGGAAGGTGAGCAGGAGGATGGTGGGAAGACAGAATTATTTACTAAATCAGATCCATGTTTTGCGTAGGTGGGTAGAACAAGGGGTGAAGTAAGCAAAAGGTTCCAAAGTTGCAGGAATTTTTTTTAGTGGGAGCCATTAGATCGGTCAAGATCTATGGTGGATACGATCCTAAATGAATGGATGGGAGGACAGGGAGGAAGAGAGAAAGAAAGAAGGACGGATTAGTAATGCAGCTTTGCTCGAACAAGCAAGACCACCGAGGAAAATGTGAAGCGGGAGTGAAAGGCGGGGAAAAATAAATGGAAAGGTAGGAGGTTAGTTCATATGGGGAAAGGTCACGAAATGAGAGGAATAAGCACAAGCCGTCCCATCAACACGATCATGGTGTAGATATGCCGAGGAAGACATGCGTCGATAAATGAAATGGAGGAAGAGGGCTAGAGAAAAGGGGAGAGGGGGTCCCGTGGGGCAGTGAGTGACCCCAGGCAGAAAAAATAAAGGCTAAGGGCCAAGAATTAGCCCATGGCCTGCCCTCAAAGTCATATGCGCAGAAAGGCGCAGGGTTAAGCCCCTGGGGAATTGCACTCTGGCCAAAAGGTAAGAATGGGAGAGGAAACACAAACGATGCGATAAGTGCCGATGGTTCCCGCCTGTGGTTGTATGAAGAAAAGGGGTTAGGGTCGAAGGCTAAAAAAGGAAGCTTAAAGCCTTATGTTTTTAAAAGGTTTTAATAGGTTAAAACATGGTTTTGCTTTTAAGGCTTCCGATAAGGGTAAAGAGGGTTTTTTTGAACCTTTTTGGAGGCTTTCAATAGGCTTAGAAAGTATTTTTAAACCAAATGAAATATAATGGTTTAAAGGGTTTTTTTAGAGTAAAATGGAGGTTTTATGAAGAGAAAAGCTCTTTTTAGTAGGAAAACTCAGATGTAGAAAATAGTAGGAATGATATGTGATAAAAGTATGATGCCAGTGAGAATGGACTTAATAAACAGAATAGCCTGGGGCTTTTTTTAGCCAACAGACATGATCTTGAACTATATTCTGAAGAATATAGCAATAGATTTCTGAGTTCATAATGTTTTCTTCAAAGATTGTTTGTAAATCAGTTAACTTTAATGTAATTGAGTAAAGTCAAAATTATGGATGACTAATGTGCTGGCTCCACTTTGGGAGACAAATGTCCTTTTAGGTGTCTATAACTTATTGACACCTCGGATTTCGCATTCAAGGCTCTCATCCATTGGGCATAATATCTTTCTTTTCCATTTTTCTTTGAAAAAGACAAATACTTATCAACTGGCAACATGTAATCTCTTTTAAATGAAGATTCTACTCTGCCTCAAAACTAAGCTTGTCCTAAGATTTTCTTCTTTCTTTGAGTGTATTTGAACTAGCAAACTCTTCGACATTTTATTTTTGGAAAACAGAAGAACTTACCTTAACTTATCCTTATTTCTTCCAAGGAATCCGCATTAAACCGTTGAACTCTTTTATTTTCTCACTTGCTTTCAATATCTGCCAGATTAAGTTGTTTTGATAACATTTTATCTTTATTTCTAAGACAAATGAAATTTAAATGACAAATGCAAATCCGGATTAGACTGATTGATATAAACATGTATTTATACAAAGCCGCACATAGACTTTATTTAAAATGAAAACAAAAAATTATGAAGGCTTAAGATGCTATGAAAATTTATAAATATCCTTCTATTCCTTTTCCAAATTTTGGTTTTGATCTATTTAGAGTTTTTATTTTTCCCTTTTCTTTGTTTAGATTTTGAGCTTATTAGAACTGTATTTTCTATCTGATCATCAATTACAAGCAAGTCTAAAAAAATCTTATCAATTCCAGTTTCTATTAACTTATCAATAAATTAGAAGTATGTTCAGCCATGATTAAAGTTAAATATGACCGAACAATATATCATTTTTTAATCAAATAGCACTTAGATTTGCTCACTTTTAAAAATTATCTTTTTTGGGTATGGGGTCACACTTTAACCCTCTTTCTTCTTGCTGTTTTTGGCCATGATTTCTTTTCAATCGGCTTATGCAATGAATAAAATCTCGAATTCGTGACTTCGAATAATAGTAGCCAGAACCACATATCGACAGGACCTCCAATTAAATCTTCTCCATTCAACTCTCGTGCTGAATGCACAGACCCCCGATAGAATGAATAATGTGTATGTCTTTTTCCACATTTACAATTGCCATGTTTTCCATTTTCTTCCCTTTCAGAATCCCACTTTAGAACCACATTTCCAACTTGGAAATCATTTTCTTTAGTCCTTCTGTCAAATAACTTCTTGATGCTTTTCTTGATTGGTTTGTGTTATCTTTATATATTTTCCTTCAATTCGCCGTAAATGGATGCCATTCAATGATCCTTCTCAGACATCATTTTTTCAGAATTGCATTTCAGAGAGCTATTATAGAACTTCCTAAAGATGTTAGAAGACCATCCATGCCACAAACCCCACCGATAGGGGGACACATTATTGAATTTTAGTAAGACCTATCAACCCATAAAGCATATCATTTACTATGCCATGATTTTCATTTATTCAATAGTTTTTCAGATAATATTCATATATTTATTGGAGAATTCAACTAATCCATTTCCTTGAGGATAGTAGGCGTGGAATGACCCAAGGTGATATGGTATTTATGGCACCATTTTCAGAATTGAAAGCAACAACATTATCCGTGATAATTTTTCTAGGACAGTCCAACCGGATAGTTGTTGGTTTCAAGGAACTTGATAATGGCAGTAGTCGGTGAGTGACTTTAAGGTATGGCTTCTATCCACTTGGTAAAATAATCAATGGCAAGTGAGGATCCACTTGTGTTGTCAAGATGGTGAATTTCCAATAAAACCAAACCCCATTGTTGAAAATGGCTTCCAACACCGGTGGGATGTAAGGGTAAAGGTAGGAGTTTTCTCTTGCCATCAAAATTTGATAATACATAGCATAGCAGAAATGTTTCCGGAAAGGTTCCGGGAAAAGGTGGGCCAATAGTAACCGAGGATTTTATTTGTTGTAGTCTTCCAAAAGAAGATGTCCTCCACATTGTCCCTCATGCAGCTCATGCATGATTCTTTCGCATCAATCTCAAGCAACATTTAAGCAATATACCAACAACATTCACCCAATATAAAACCCTATCTAATATGCAATAATCTAAAGCTTTCTCGCTTTCAAAAATTCAGCTTTAATTTTGTATGTAGAAGGAGGGGGTGGTCTGTGACAGCTAAATACAGACAGATATTTCAGATACTACAAGACCACAAAAGTTTTTCAATAAATGGAGTCAGAATTCTTTTGTTTCTTCTAAGACATAAACCATATTCATATCTAGTTCTTTGGAAGTTTGACTCACCAATATTTTGCTAATCCTTGCCCTTTATCATTTAGCTCTAATTTATAAGCTTATTCTAGAATAATAGAAGAATCTATTTTCTCTTACCATCGTGGTCTTGAATTAGAATATCCTTGACAACAATATGAAAGCAATGATGTGAGAATGTAAAATGTAGACTCGAAGTCTTTCAATGCTTCGATCAAGGCTAAGGCTTGTTTCTCCATGAGGTTATACTTGAGGGAGCATCTCTTAAGGCCCCATCGAAAAGATATAGGTTGTTCATGCCCCATGTTATTATTTTGCAAGCATACCGCAACTAGTTGTATGGTTCAGAATGCAAGAAAAGATATAAAAATATTTGGTGAAATCTTAATTATGAGAACTCATGTCGAGTGAGAGCTTGTTTTACTAGTTCAAATGACTGCTTAGCTTGTATTGTCCATTAACACTCATTTTATTTCTTACATGTTTGTGATATTTCTTAGAGTTTCAAAGGTTAAGTTGGGGATGAATTTCTTAAAAATTTAGACTTCCAATGAAAGATCAGAATTTTGAGGTATCTAAAGATGGTCGATTTTCAATATGCCAATTAACCTATTTTAGCCCTACTTGATCTTCTTTCTAAATATTTTGTCAAGAAGCTTCCTTCCGGAGACCAAAGAGTGCCTTTTTGGGATTCAAAGACAAGCCATATTTCCACATTTTCAAAAATTTTTCCTTAAATGAATTAACAAGTTTGTACTGGCTTGAGAAAATGAATGTCATCAAGATAAATGATTATAAAATAGCCTAGTTTCTGAAGGTTATCCATGGCTCTTTAAGGGCCCCATTCATTAGACCAAATGGCATTGGAGACACATGAACAAATTCTTATATGTGTAGGTAAAGCGTTTATGTTAGCTTACCTGGGAGTAATTAAAACTCGATTATAAACTGAGAACCCATCCAATAGGAATTATTTTAGACCTAACCACCCTTTGAAGTATATGATCCATTTTTTGCAAGGGATAAGTTATCTTTAAGGGAGGATTTATTTAGATTTTCAAATCCTATGTGAAGTCAATTTTCCTAAATGCCTTTTTCCTACCGTATACTAAGTTGGAAACCCATTCTAACATTCTAGGGGAACTATGATCCTAGCATCATATATATTTTAATCTCTTTCTTAACTAAAGGCAATAAAATAGGGTTTATCCTTCCGAGTTTTTGTTTGAAAGGTTTCTCGATTTTCCTTAAGAGGCACCTGTGTTGAATGATGTCAATTTCATATGATTTTAGATCCTTGTATCCCCATGCAAACACACATCTTTGAATTCTTTGAAAAGTTCTATGTTACTGCTTAATATGATTTAGTTAACGTCGGATAGCTTGATCATTTTGGGTTCTTCTAGGATGCCTATGTTGTCTTTTCAGTTCCGTTTTCTATAGGCTCCATTATTGGTTCTTTGGTTACATCATTAAAATTCTGTAAGATCTCTTTGGAATTGTATCATTTTTACATAAAATTCTGTGTATTTTGGTCCATTATTGATTCTCGCTTTCTCTAAAAGGATGTTCAAAATGTATTATACCATAGTGCATATGTCCTGGTTTTGTGGATTTGTTCTTCTAGCTTAAAATGTAGCTTTTCCATGTATTGGAAGTAGGTGTTGGTATGGCAAAGTCATTCTTCGATTGTAGAAAATCATCTATGTGTTTGTCTCCTTCAAACACTTGCCAATAATATTCATTGTCGTAACAGTCCATACCTTATATCGCATTGTTCATTTATCTCGTATTGCATGATACAACAAAGGCAAGTTCATTTGCTAGATGATTTGAGCTCTGGGATGAAAACAGCTCATATTTTCTGGTTACTCTTAGGAGATCAAGGGCAACATTTCTATATTATCTCGAGTTTTGGGTTTTTGTCAATACTTCCCTCTAATCAGTTCGATAATTAGCTCTGGGACCCTTGACCGATATTCTTTGGCTCCAAATCTTTGAGTAAGTGTAGGCTAACAAGGAGGGCTTCATATTCAAAGAATGTTATTTGTGCATGGAAAATCAAATTTATAGGAAAATCCTTTGTTTGTGTTATGTATCCATACACCAGCCCCCAACCACCTGCTACAAGAGCCATCAAAGTTTATTTTCCAAGGCATTTTAATCTCATTTTCTTTTTCTTCTCATTTTGTTCAGGTTACTGTGCCTGAACCGTTTTGGAGCTGAATGAGGATAGATTTGACCGTTCGTAACAATTCTTCTTTGCTTTCCTTTCTCGTTGACCGATTTCATCTTCATTATATAAGATAAAGGAATCCAAATTTGAATGGATGGAGTAGATAGGAGAATTGTTTGGTCTATCTATGTTGCTCACCACGTATTTCATGTGGGACTCCTATATAGTCCTCAGTTTAGTGAATATTTGTAGACAAAAGGCAGACATGTCCATTTGCCCTCATAGTTTGCCTCATATCAAGATAGAAGTATGCCATATTTGGTAGAACAAGAAGGCCATTGTGCCTGCCATTACTTTTATTTCAGTTATGGAATTTAAAGCAAGTTGACACAAAAATCTTTGATTAGCCTACACTGACCCTGAACCAAAGAGTATATATTCTGGGATGGTTTAGTAATTTCTGAAGTTTAGTCAATACTACTTGGGCATAAGATTGTGTGAAGCACCCGAGTCTAGCATGGCATTATGCAGATTTTGCCTATATTCCTAGGCCGACATAGAAGGGAGGGACAACCTCTTCTTGGTATTTTTTCCTTCTGTAACTTTAGGACCAAACAATAATCTCCGGTTTATCATCCGTCGAAGTTTAAAGTATCAATGTCACCGCCTATATTCAAGCTTTAAAACTCGGTTTTTATATACATCCCGAGTTACTAGTTTAGCTTATGTTAGTGTGATTTTGATCTTGGCAATTTCCCTTCAAGGCCGAAAGGAACTATTTTTCTCGACATATTTACATCCGTTTTTTCATTTATGGAAACTTCTTTCAAAGAATTCGATTTGTCAACTTTAGTTTGAACGTTATTTAATACTTGTTAAAATACAGCAAGTACCAGTGGTAAAACTTTTGTTCAACACTTTGCCGACCGTTTTTGTTCTTATTTAGATCACGCAAGGTCATAGTTATTGTTACCTACGCTTTAGCCTATTTTCCGATTTTTTTCTTAATAGCAAGATTTAGTGTTTATTGCTGAAATCTCTCTAATATTATATTGTTTGTGTACCTCCATGATTTCATTTTCTTAAACCCCAACTGTAATCTTTAGAATCTTCATGGTTGTTTTCTAATTTGTTCTCAAGAGAAGAATTCTGTTCTTCTTTATAGAAAACATCTGGTCAAATCATTATCCCATCAAGTTTACATGATTTTTCTTCCGCTCAACTTCCTTTCTTCGATCAATATAGTTTTGTTGAAAGGGAGGCCTAATCGCTGGTCATTATCTCTTTGCCTATCTTGATTAGGGTCTCTTTCCGAAATTTGTATTTCTCGTTTTTATTTTGGGGGTTTTTTTTGGTTTTCTAGGAGGCAATTTCCCATCATCAACTCATTCTTTTCACATTCTCTCCATTACCTTCACTAAGTTATCAATTTTAGTATCTCGATGATGAAAGGATGCCATTGTATCATCCTTGTATGTAACTCTTTTCTCTCGCTCTTAACCTAGCTCTTTTCTCAACGCATTTTGCTTCTACACTTAAGGCTCCCCTCTCGCATATCTTCTAAAGTTGAGGGGTCTCTTTCTCTTAGCTAGTAGGGCCATTTCAGATCAAAGTTCTCCTCGAATTTAGTTAAGGCCAAGCCTAATGGAGGTTTATGTCCTGGGGAAGTGCATTATAAATACTATTGAATCTAGTGCAATAATCTTGGGACACATTCCCCACTATTTCTTTTGAGATTGGTATATTTTGAAAGTGATTTTGGAGAGGGTTCTTCCTAATTTCCCCACTTGTTTATGAATGTTTGACATAAAGAAGGGAGTTCATTTATGCTATGAGGAGTGTTTCAAACCATTTCTTGGCTTTCCCACCATAAAAATTCTCATATTAATACTTGTTTTTCTTCTATTTCCATGTAATCAAGGGCATCATTCATTTTATCTACATGCTATCAAGGAGTAGGTTCACTTTGTTAAAATGGGAATTCTTGGATTGGTAATAATTGGGTAGGGGAACCAGAGTAAGTTGTGGTGACACTAGTGGAGCATACCATGCCGCCATGATAGGAAATAATAAATACAAGAGTAGTGGTCACTAAATGTGGAGTGTTTTGAACATTGGATGTGTGGATAGAGTAGAAGAAACACTTGGGCCGTAAACTTGATGATGAGAAGATTTGTTATGGAAGGAGTCGAAATGATGAAGAAGTCGAATCGTGAGAAGGTGAAGTCATTAAAGCTTTGTTGCAAATCAGAAACAATTTAGGGGGCTGATTTAACTACTTTGAGACTTATTTATGAATAGGTTCTCAGGTAAGGTAAGTCAAAGTGAGGATCTTTTAAGACCGTAAGATTTTTTAGAGAGATCTTGTTCTTGGGATGGTCCTATCAAAAAGAGCTGGTTTTTCATATCTGTAGTTTGCCACAAAATCTTCTCTCGGATTGTCAACTATGGTAGGAAAGTTAGGATCTAGATGGGATCTGTACGTGGACCCTATGTGAAGCCATATTTCATTTCCAAAATTTAGAGAGGCTTGAAGTTTTTAGGACTATTTTTTCAAGTTTTCCTTCATGTTGATTTCTATAATATGGAACTAGGTTTCTAAACTTTCTCGTGGCCTGCTAACACAATTCTAAGGAAATATGGAGTACTAGTAAGGTAATAGCCTAATGGGGCTGGAGTCGCCAGTGGAAATTTTTTGCTTTTCTCGAAGGTAAAATGTTTTATGGTCCACCACCAATGGTTTATTTGAAAACCAATCTAAATTTTTTGGGTTTTTCCGAGTTTTTATATTATTCTATGGTTGGAGAGGTCTCATACTTGATTCAACACTTGGGCCAAGGTGGTGAAACAAAATGAGAGTCTACTCTATGGCTTACTAGCCGATTTCTTCAAGGTTTGATAAGGTTACTTAGATTGCCACCGATTGAGACAGTATCCTATCATGATTACCATTATGTCGCAGCTGAAGTGAAAGCTAGCTCCTTGAATGGATAATGAGTATCTTGTTTAAGACTTTACCTAAAAGTATGTCCATTCATGGACGCGTAATGCTGGGGTCCCGTGGTTTGTATTGATTTGGCAACCAAATGACAAGGAAACATATAAACTAGTCTTTATCAGGATTCTGTGCTCCTCCTAGTATCGCAGAGGGATCTCTCAATTGCTCAGAAAGATATAACTTTGCTTGCTTGTAAAAGGTTGATTTTAGGCTAGTTATTAAGTGAATGGTCGATTGTTTCAGGACATGATGATCTAGGCAACATAGATAGAAAAGGGTAAGATTCTAAATCACTGGGTAATGGAGTCAAGTAGTTTGTAGATGAATCCAGGGTATCAAAGGGAAAATCTAACTTGGCTATTGTATCTACAAAGTTTTTCAAAGAAATGAAATGAACATTAAGGGTTTAGAATGAAAAGGGAGAACCAGGGAAATTAAGAATCCTGAATTATAGTACTTTCAAAAAAGGGACTTAAAACATCATTTGAACATGAAGAAGTATTTCATAGACATGGCTAACCATGAATTCTACAATCATACTTCAACAAATAAAAAATTTCAAGACAAACTTACTTAAACAAAGAGAGTCATGAACACTCTACTTCATCCAGACATTTCACTTTCAAGGATAAGAAAAGACTAAGATTCAAAAATAACCGCATTCATAGAAGAGGGAACTCCTAGACATCTTTGATTACAAATATAAAGACCTCTGTAAAACAATTATTTAAGCAAGAACAAAGGGTATGATCAAAATGCATCTTCGTTAATCGCAAAACAATGGTACTTTAAAGGAGACTTCAAACAATTTTCAAGAGGCAACAAGTAAGCAAGGAAACTATAAATCATTCTTGAGACCAACTATTTGAACTATTCCTCGAAATAAACAAGCTTAAGGGTTGAAAAAGTGGTCAAACCATCGAATAAAACCTTCAGCAAGATGAAAGAAGCAAAGATGTTGAAGAGTAAACAAAAATTCAAGGTGTTTAGAGATATTTCTTAGCCTAAACTTTTACTCTGACTGTAAGCAAGAAAATGATGAAAACATAATGGAAAACAGAAAAACATTAACAAATTAGAATACTTCACCAACAACCAAGCTCTCGTGGATCCAATGATGTAGCTTTCTCCATCAACAAACAAAGTCAAACATCCACAAAGTTCCAGAACATCAAATTTCTTTTCAATCCTCAGCTATAACTATGTATTACTTCAAAGAGTTATCAAATGCCCACCCCAAGAATGAGTTCCAAAACAATATTTATGTCAAATGAGGAGGTGGAACTCTTCTAGGTCTTGAGTGTTAATTACAAGAGTAAATGCATCCCCGACCTTAAAAACCATGCAAGGCATAAGGTAGGAACATGTGTGCAACTATCATTAATAACTTTTGTCTTAACTTTCTAAGGATAAAATAGGTGAAAAGATTGACTTTGAGGCCTTTTTTCGTGTTTGACAATAACCGCTCGACATCCTTTGTAATATCTTCTTTAGTGTAATAATTGGCAATTTGCTCCCTTGGGACAAAGTAGGCTACAGTATGCTTGATTTATTAAGTGAATCGCTTCCATTTGATGTTTTTAGCTATCTTTAGTTTGACCATTTTTATTTTATCATTAAACCGGTTTCCTAAGGCTTAATTTTGCTTTGGTTTGCCTTTTTAATCGATCATCGTTGTGCCTTTCCCTTATTCACCGCTTTAAACCTTTGCTTATTTGCCTTTATCCTTGACCTCTGCCCTTATATCATCTTTACGACCTTTTAATACTTCTCATACTTCTTTTAAAACTTTTTTTCTCCGTTCTTAACCGTATTTTCTTCTTTAGTCCGCTCTTTTTTTGTTTCTCGCTTTCTTCATAAATCGCTTATCTTTTTAATCTTTATCCTTGATCGTGTGTTCTTGTTTGTGTGCGGTGTGTTTCTTTATGCACCTGAAGCTTACAACTGTCAGAGGTTTGAACCTTTATACAACCCCTTTGGCTCTTTAATGTAGCTTTTTTCTGCAGGATCGTCATCCGTGAGGATATTCCGATCATTGTAATGCCTCTATGGGCATCACCGATTGCTAAATCGCAACAATAAAAACACATTAAAAATAATTCAAGAACTCCGTGTTCTGTATAACCGTTTACGAGGCTTAATGAGTATGTATGATAAAGGAGGTTAAGGATAATGTGGAGGGAGTGCGGTAAATATGAAGAAAACGGTTCCAAGAGCAAAAAACCGCGAAAATAGTTGAAAAGGGATTACATATCTAAATAAAAGGAAGAAGTTTTGTATAAAAATCGCGTATTCACACAAGTGATGTTGGGGCTTGTGGTTTTGTGTCTGGGAACATGATTCCATTCATTGCTTGCCACGTGCCCTCGCAAAACCGCTATTTTCGCATGAAATTGAGTAGTGTGTTAAACCCTACTGCGAATCCACGCGATATCGCTTTTGGGCCGTCGTCGTACCTAGGGTAGATCTTACCACGTGTGAGCGCGATAGCGGAAGCCGTACCCCGGCGAGGAGGTGATCGTGGAAGACAAACTCTCGAAGCCGGGATAGAGACGGGATGCAAGGTTTTGCGTAGTGGGTGGTAGGCCCGAGGGTGACGTAAGCAAAATCGTCGGGAAGCGAGGTGGAAGTTTTTACGGATCCGTTAGATTGGTCAAGATCTACACAGGAGATCGATCTGGGAAATGAATGGATGGGAGATTACAGTAGAGGGTCGAGAGAAATCGCGTGGCCGCGGATCAAGGCCCAAGGCCTTTGATCAACCTGGCCTGGATGATCCGAGGAAAAATGAAGTGAGCGAAAGGAAAAAATGAAATGAAAGAGAGAGGTTAGTTCATATGGGGAAAGGTTGAATGAGAGAGGGGATAAGCGTAGACCGTCCGATCAATACGATCGATGGTGTATATCCGCGAGGAAGACACTTCTGCATCGAGAAATGAAAATTTGAGGAAGGGGGCTAGAGAAAGGGAGAGGCGTGGTCCCGTGGGTATATGTGCTGAGGACCGGGGGTGAAAAATGAAAACATGCAGGCTTTTAAGAATTAGCCCATGGCCTGCCCTCGTGTCATGGTGAGAAAGGGCGAGGGTTAAGACGCTGGGGATCGCATCAACGGTAGAAAGAAAAAGAATGAGAGAAAACGAGAAGTGTCGATGCGATAGCGCCTACTTCGGCTCCTACTGTGGTTGCATGAAGAAAGGGCTAGGGGATGAAGGCCAAAAAAAGGGGCTTAAAGCCTTATTTTAAAAAAGAAGGTTTAATAGGCTAAAAACATGGGTTTTAAAAGATTTTTAAGGCTTCCAGAAGGGTAAAGAGGGTTTTTTTAAACTTTTTCAGAGGCTTCTCTGAATAAATAGTATTGAGAAAAGGTATTTTTAAACCAAATGAAGGTACATAATGGTTAAAAGGGTTTTTAGAGGAAATGGAGGTTTTATGAAGAGAAAAAGGTCTTTTAGCAGAAAAAATTGATGTATAAAATAGGGGTAGGAATGATAATTATGAGGGAAAGGGCTATTTTCATAGGAAATGGACTAATAAAAACAGGATAACACTGAAGTGTTTCTTGGAAACAACGTGATGAAGATTTCCGTTGAACTGATGGACTTAGGCTACGAAGCCGTGAGATTTCTAGAAATCTGCAATATTTCTCCAAATATTGTTTCTAGAAATCCGAGGTTTTCAACTTTATCATTCTTGGATAAATTCAAAATTATGGATGACCGTCGACTCTGTCGAGGGAAAGTATTAGCAAACATAGTCATCGACTAGCACAACATTGAGGGACGAAAGGGTTGGCTTGTCGTCTCCGCAATGTTGCTGGAGACTCCCACATTTGCCTCATATGTGGTGTGATAATCATCATGCGTGCAATTACCATAAACACCACAACAAGAACAAGGCTTGTTCAAGTACTGTGCCCGTCCCGCTTTGGCCGAGTGCCTTGCTGTCACAGTGTGTTAGGCATTATAACAGGATTAGGGCTCAGGATTGGCTTCAGGGAATATTGATTTTGAGTGCCTTTCCTCTTCTTTTTGGAAAGATATATTAATGCATCTTGCCGTGCATATGGTAGTTTTCCTAAATTAGCTTCAACTAATAGGAGCATTAATCTTACCTTGTTTATTTTTTTCATTTCATAATCGATGAATAAATTGTAAAGGAGGACATGTAAAAATCCCGAAAACTATGAATAAATCAATGCCTATGTGAACAAAGACATACCCGAGCTATACAACAACCCCGTAGGTGGAATGGTTAACCGTCAAGAATGGGTCATCTTTGACCAAGTCAACATCAGCCTAGATTCATCGAACTCCTTGAGGGACAACACAGCTCTAGAAGGAGGTTGTAATGTGAAAAAATGGTTAAGTGATTCAAGGTGGTTTAGGGTTTGGCAAGATTCCTATCTTATAAAAAAAGAGGAGGCATCAAGGAAGAGTGTTGTCGAAGATTTATTATTTCTCGAAGGTCCTGCTCCCCGCGACATCCCCGTTGGGACTTCTTGTTCAGAATCCCACCCCTCCTTCCTCGGTGCAGTTCTTGGAGGAGGAATTTTCACTTGTCCACCATCGTGCCTGGTCCAAGCTTCACCTTTACTTGCTGTGTGGTCGCTTCGTTGTAGGTTGAGTCGTCCATGTGAGCGTGCGCAAGTGGAGATCTAGACCGGCTTTGCATCTGCATGACAGCAAAGGGCTCTTCTCGCGGGAGTGTCTTTTAACCCCCGGGAAGAGCCTCATTTGCTAATTGTGCTTCAAATCACATCTTGGCATCAAAGCGTCCCATTCTCAAAAGCTACAATGTCGTTTCCTTCCCCTCGGGATGTTGTTATTTAGATCTATAGCCGTAAGGTGTTTTGCTTGCATTTTCGAGGAGAGATCTCCGTGTTGGGATTCTTCCTTTCACCGTGGTGATCCATGGATTGGCAATCCAATCCATGTTTGTTTCAGATCTGATCCGCTATACCATTAAATTATTCGTAAATTTTTTAATCATTCCCGTATCTACATACTTAGATCTTGATTCATCTCCGTGCTTCATGGTGCTTGAGCAAAACTCAAGGGGAATGGGACAACGAACTTTTTCGTGTTAGATGGCGTATTGATCTGGTATTTTATTTATTGTGACTAAAGATAGATCCTAAGAATTAATAAATTGCTTTTC
Organism: Pinus albicaulis; assembly: GCA_034641835.2. Taxonomy (NCBI): domain Eukaryota; kingdom Viridiplantae; phylum Streptophyta; class Pinopsida; order Pinales; family Pinaceae; genus Pinus; species Pinus albicaulis. The sequence continues at coordinate 249,927 of JAXQQM020084834.1, forward strand.
TCAACCCTAAAATAACTGCCATATGAGCCAATCTTTTCTCATGTCGAACACTTTTCGGGGGCTCCTCCTTTATGAAAAAGATCTGCTGCTTAGTCTAAACTGTTTGAATATTATTTATGTTTACACTATTTTCACATAAAATCATTAATCCTTTCAGAAAAAATCTGTTACCGTAGAAGCTTCAAAGAATTTCGCATACCCAAGTCATGGGAAATCGTGGTTTTCTAGGCCTAATGAATGGAGGAACTGCTATATAGAAAACACATTTTTTTTTTTTTTCTGAAATTTTTCATGGAGGTTCCATATAGCCCGATATAACATATCCTAGATTTTTTTTCCTTATTTTTTTTTAGCAGACTTCCATCACATTCATTTTAGGCCAAAATCATCACTTTTCCCACCTTTTCATTTTCATAAAACGCCGTATAAAATTGATGCTATCAGACATGAAGGATATGCATTATAACATCTGTTATGATATTTTTTTATACATAACCAATATTTTTTCAAATATTTTTAATTTCCCGTATTTGGAATATTACAACATATACCTCGCCTCGAGGGGGTGGTGGTTATTGCTATGGGTCGCAGGAAGGAAAGAGGGAGAGGGAAGGAATGCTTGAGGAGTTAAGAGGCACCAAGATTTAGACATAGATAATATGGAGGTTGGGGTAACATTGTAACAGGAGGTTGGGAAAAAGGATGAGGCATGCCCTGGACCTTGGATATATGCTACCGAGAGGGGAAAAGGTAGGATATGGCCGGCTCCTCCTCGAGGGAAACCAAGAGCTCATGGAGGCTGGAGCGTATGGGTGATAAAGAGAGCTCCAACGTATACCATTTGCGGTATGAGATGCCCTGCACGGCACCAACGGCTCAGGAAGACTGTGCAGAACGGCATAAACATAACCCGACCGAGCGCAGATCGCCATATTTCGACGCAGTTTGGAGAGCGAATTATTTAGTTTGAGGGAAATGCGATGTGACATATTTTCCATAGTATGAAAAAGGGTTCTAAGGAATCGCTACCCAAAGACGACCTTCGAAGGTAGATCGACACAGCTCTTTCTTCTGACCATTCCCGGACATGACCTGGACAGAAGCCGCGTACGACGGATGAAGTAAAAAGTTTAGTACCGTTGTCATAATGGTATGGAAGTTGGCAGATAGGTGTTCGTGCAAGAGTCGCAAAGGTGGTATGAGAGGATATAGTCTACTTCCATATACCACTTAGAAACTTCTCCGCAGCGCATTGGAACAACCGGAAGACAAACATAGTCATCAATAATGGAGTTAAGAACCATGTGGAAATATCGAACATGATTTGTAGATCTTCCTGCCACAAGGCCTTCAAACTTGGGGATGCTCAAGGGAGCTTGGCTTCCAAGATAGTAGGCCAACTAGCCATGGTGCATAGGGTCACTTCGATCAACCTGTTAAAATCTAAACATCACAGTACCGTTGTGATAGGGAGAAAGGGCGTGAAGGGTAGTCTGCTATGCCTCCATTAGTAGTATTCCCAACATTAGGGCCTGTGGCTACCACTAGCGTGGTCCCGAACCAAACATAGTGAAGGTGACAAAGGCGAACCGAGGGCTGAACTTAAGGGAAACCCGATGAACCGTAAAAGGAGTCGCAGTGCATCATGGAGGACTAACTCGAATCCTGCTTTACAAGTCTTTTACCGAAAAATGAGGATGAAGGTCAAGAAGTCTCCTAGATAAACGCTTTGGTGGTGGGAATGGTGAAGGTACAAACATGACACAAAGGGAAGAGAGAGCAAATACAGCGAAGAGGTGTAGGATCAACCGATTACAATGTCAAAACAAGGGCAGAGGTGCGTGATCAATTGGATTTCTCATCAAAAGCAAAGTCTTTGCTTGGCTAGTGTTAACCAAGCTCTTCTTCACTAGGTGTGTGTGTTAAGTGTGTAACTTAATTCTTAAACCCGTACATTTGTAGAGAAAAAGAAAAGTGTGTTGTATAACTATAAATAAATCCCCATAGACAACATCATATGAAACTAAAATAACAAAAAATAAACATCTAATAATGAAATAATCTAAACTTCAAGGAGGCGGGCCTCTCAACAAGTAGTCCGTAGGTGGGTAAAAATCTAGTCAAAACACACCAAAATAGCCAATAGATTTAAGGTCGTGGAGGGACAGGATCTAAAGGTCGTACTCTACTGAAATAGTAAAACAACAAAAAAATCGTAGGAAAAATTGTTGTAATTGAGGTGGCGAAAGGCTATAACTCGGAGGGAAGCAGGGGATCCTAGAGGAAAACCCAAACAAAACTAAAAGGAGGTGATTTGGATGGATAAATAGCCAATTCGAAGGATCTGCTGTATGCATCGTATCCTCAAAAGGTTGAACACTCGAAATTTTAGACAACTCCGTGCGTAGCTAAAATCCTTCCACAAAAGGTGGAGGGCATCAAGTCCCTGCAGGGCTAGGTTCCCACTTAGATGAGTAAAACAATAGAACCAAAATCTGTGGAGACAAAGGTCAGAGAACCCCCATCAGTAGGCCTAAATGAGTCCAACGCTGAAATTAAAAGTCCAAGTTGCGCTTCGACATGATTTTTGCAGGTCGCAGGTTTTGGCCCTCGTTTTCACGCTCGCGTTCAAAGTTGCAGGTTTTGGCCTAAAAAGTGTGACCCGCACTTCCAAAACTCTTATGCTCGCAAGAATGTGTCATCTCACTCGTGGTTGATGTCATTACCTCGCATGAATAGGTACGAAAACACACGAAAGTTAGAATTTTCTAATGTTTTAGGTTTTATAGGGTTAAAACAACATCAAGAAAAGAAAAGAATTTGAAGAGAAACTAGGTTTGAAGCTAAATCGGATATGTAGGGATTTGAAAAGCAAGAAGAGGTCGTAATCATAACCCATGTGGAGTCGCCAGCTATATATGAATCTTAATCACAAGCGGCATTTAAAAAAGGTTCACTTTAGCCATGCATAACAAACAACCCTAACAACAAAGAGCATTTCTAATATCTTTAGATCTACAATTAGTTGACCAAGATAAATGTTGCAACTTAGATCTATGCATCAAAAGACATTAAGCAAGAATAAAAAAACAAGAGCATCACATGCATCCAATAAACAAGACAAGAATAGTTTTTAAAGAATTTTGTATTTATGGCACTGGGAGGAGAACATAAGGATGTTACCACTCCTTCCAATGGGATGGGTTCTTGTAAGTCCTAAACACTTCAAACATCTAAAATCCGTCTTCTTGATGGTGTGGAAAACTCAGAAAATGAACCCAAAGGGAGCTCACAAGAAAAATGATAGCAAAATATGACAATGATGGTGATCAAAGTCAAACCAAAAGTATAGATCCGCAGTGATCTTTAGGCAACAAAAGGTAGCGAGTGAATGGAAAAATCCTTTCTATTTATAACAAAATATCGAAAGTTAGTCTAGATATTGGTGCATAATTAAAATATTATTAACCAATTCTAGATCCATAAACTTTATGGAATATTTTATTATATTTATTATAAAAATAATGAGACATTGGTCAAATCCCTTTATTTATAAATAATAATAATAAATATTTATTTATTATTTCCATGATGTAGTCGAGAAAATAGTTCCAAATAAATAATGATTTATTTAATTATTTATGAATGATTTAGTCAAATTTAACAAGGAATATTATGTAAATAAGGTTTTAAAAGATTATCTTAGAGAAAGAATAAGATAAATAATAATTTATCTAATTAATTTTCCGTTTTAGGTTAAATATGACCAAGAATATTAATTAAACTCGTTTAACTAATTATTCCTTGAGGAAAATCAAACAAATGTGTATTTATTTAATATTTCCTCATGGGGTTTCTCTATGACCATAAACAACTTAATAAAGGTATTACTAAGTTATTTTCTTTATGTTGAAAGCAATTTCACTTAGGGTAAAATTGGTCTTACATGATGTACTTAGGTCCATCTAATAATAATGTTAGGTGACCAAAAATCCATCTATCTTCCTTGAGTTGGAAAACCCTTGGAAGTCCAAGTGCTCTTCGAATCTCCAAGAATGAGACTCATACTCAAGAGATAGTCACACCCACACTCTCCTCGGTCGCATCTTCTCCTTTTTCTTCGCCAGAATGTGGGCAATAAATTACACTCGTGGGATCTGCACGTGTGGCTGAATTTCCACACCAGTCATGGAACATCTGTGGCCTGCTTCACTTTCAAACCCTCTTGGAAATATTCAGCAACTTCCCCTTTCATCTCCTTTTTGATATCTTCTCGATATTTTTTTCACCGTTGAAAAGGAGTATTTTGGTGATCCTTTATTCCTTCATTTCTCCAAATAATGGAAAGGTTGTTTCTTCGTATTACTTTCTCCTTGTGAGAAGCTTCTCTCATATAATGGCATAATGTCCCTAATGCATAGCTGGAGCCAATATTGTGCCCTGTAGCACCGTAATATTCCAAAATGGGAATAACATGTAATATTCCCAAATTTTCACATTATATCTCGGAATATTAGAGTCCTCGATTTTCTTAATTAATTAAGTAAATAAAAGGGTGGAGGGACCCACAATCTTTAATAAGAATGCAAATATCCACTTTGTGTGTGTGAATGTGGATTAATTTAGACTAGATTCCAAAAGAGGTAGTTGAGCAACCAGTAATATGAATGAGATTGAGATCAAGGCCCATTTAATGAGAGAGATCATGGAGGGTTGATTTAGCCAACTAAGACTTAATATAAGTCAAACAAAGGGTCATTGAGCATTAATGACCAAGTGGTGGAGGATCAGCTTTGCAAATGAAGCACACATGATGGAGGAGGTGGCATTGTGTCGACCGTTTGGTTGATTTGGTCAAACAACGCAGCCTCACCATAGATCTTTCACATGAGATCATGTGAAGAGATTAGGCTACTGGGATGGCTCAATCATTATAAAGGAGATGAAGGTGTGCAGTTACACTGGATTATTTAATGTATGATCTTTTAGATCCGGAATTGTCACATAATCTGCTCCATTCTTGGGCCGTTTTCTAGTGGTAGATTTGGTGTGTTGTTTAGTGTTGCAGGCTCTCGGCAGAACTGCATTCTTTCTTTTTGAGTGATTCTATGAAGAGGATTGTACTTCATTATACATCGTGCTTTATAAAGGCTCTTTTTTATTGATAGAATATCTATATTCAAAAAACTCATAGTTTCTAAGAATAATGAAGCATGTCTTAGCATTTCAAATGAGAACAAGGAGGGATTATTCCTAATGATTGGCTTATAGATCAACAACCCCGTGAGCTATTGCAGATTCCCAAATTGCTGCATGTTATTGACCTCCTCAATAAACGTATCTCCCTTCAGGAATAATGTTGTCCATTTTGCGTAACTAAAGGAGGAAGGAAGTTGCTAGTACTTTAGCTAGCAATCCAAAGGAGTATCATTCCTTCACATTTCCACTGCATCTCACCATCGATTGGAGCTATTGAATCATTTTCCAACAAGAATAAGGTCTTCTCTTCCTCACAACACACTCTGCCATGTACCTGCTGCAATAGCCGACCGTTATCGGAGGATTTAGAAGGTAGATCTAGAGCTTCCTACCATAGATTTGAGTAAGTGCAATTAAACCTTCAAGCATAGATTCATCCAGTACACATTACAAACATATTTTCTTCGTATCTAGTCAGATCCGTATTTCCTAGCATCAAGTATCAAACCCCGGGGAGGTGATATTTCCAAAGGTGCATCCCCGGAAAATCCTTTCTGCTATCTTGGGAATCCATTGGGGAGACGGCTGCACTCTGAATCATCGTATCGTAGCTCCGCTTTGAGTAGATCCGCATTTCTCTTTAGCCCGGAACCACATGTTTATGTTCGCTAAAGAGACAACGTGTAGATTTGTCAGAGATTACCATGTTGCATCACTTGTTTCACACTTGTTCTCGTGGTGATTCTAGCTCATCTTCTTGGCTAGATCTACCTATATTTTGTACTTGTAAATTTAATTTTCCAATATAATAAAATGGCTCAGCCTTCTTTCAGATTCTAATTTGTACTTAGATTTATTGTTTATCTTGATGTAAGTTCTTATATTGTGTAGTGATACCATTCTCCTTGGGATATTATGCCTATATTAAAAACAAAGGAAAAACACCCCAAATTTCTAGCAAACATAAGTGGTGACCCTAGTAGCACTAGCACCTCGCCCAATGCTCCCGATAAAACCATCCTAATCGTTGTCCATAATAAAAACCAGCAAGCCGATTTTGCCGGGACAAATGTTGACTAAAAAGGGCGAGTTAAATATTTCCAAAACTCGATCTTTTAGCATGTAGAGTGAAATTGCCAAAATCAAGATCTCTATCCCCCTCACCGAATTAGTCACTCAAGATGTATATAAATCCCATGTTAAAGCTTCTCAACAGAGACAATAATGATTATGTTAACTTAAATGATGACAAACCCGAGCTTCTGTTTGGACCATAAGTGGAAGGGGAAATTTCAAGGAGGAGTTCGTTTTTATGTCGGCTTAAACATCCATGATAAAAATTTTCACAATGCCATGCTTGAATCAGAGCATCACACAATCCCCATGCCCAAAGTAATAATGGAAATATTAGGCCTTGAGGTAACTAGACCATACAAAGATTTATACTCCTTTGACTCAATACAAGAAATGTTTATAGTTTCAATAAAAAGACTTTTTGTGTCAATCTCTGAAGACAAATTCAGCCAAAAAGTTAAGAGGATAATATAGAAAATAATAGGACTCAAAATATAATGCTCTTTCAAGATGTTGGGGTGCTAAGCTTCAACAAAATTTCGCATGGATATGACCTATGGCACTATCCTGCTTTTAGTCAACCAAGAAGGCTATAGGGAACAAATATGAAATACATGGTTAGTAATCTAGAAAACAAAGCAACCCCTCCCTTATTCTATCCACACAACACTTGGAATCGTTCATATTTTACAATGATGGAAATTTCAATAAGCAAGGATTAGGAAATGACAAACCAACCATAAAAGAAGAGGAGGGGAAGGAGGAAAGCAAAATAGTTTGCAAACTCAGAAAATTGCGCAAAGAAACAAATAAGATCCTAAGCAACAACCACATCGTCAATGGAGGCTAAGCATTAAAACAAAGAAAAATCTCAACACATCAGTAAACTCGAGGAACAAAACAAAAATAAACATAGTACAGCCAAAGAACAACGTAAGACAAACAGAAAAAACGTAACAAAGAGGACATAAAATGAAATCGATGATAAATCAAACTGAACCTCTTGAGTATGATTTTGATGGGTCTCGTAGTAAAACAAAGTAGATGGGTATACAGTACAATATTGATGAAAATGCAATCAGCTCAAGGGCCATTCATATACTAAATTTTCAATGCACAACAACATAGTAGAGTATGAAGTACTCCTCTTAGGACAACATCTACTAAAAAAATTAGGAGCCAAGAGGATAACTATCCATGGAGATTTAGAACTGATAATTAGGCAATGAAATGGAGAATACACTACCAAACATCCAAGACTAAGAGCCTATAGAGATGATGCCATGGATCTCTTGAAATTTTTTGAATAATATGAGCTCATCTTCATCCCAAGAAACTAAAACATCTCTTGCCAATGGTTTAGCCTTGGTCGCTAGTACATACACCAAAATCCCTAGTAGCAAAATAATACAATAACTGCTTTCAACATAGACCAACAACTTAGAGCAACAGAAAGAGATACTATGCTTTTGAAGGAGATAACAACAGAAGACTTCATGGCCTAGAAATGAGTTTGAAGTGCTTAATTCAAATTCGTAGTATGGAAGATTGCCCTATGAGGAACAATCCTATAAAGAAGAACCTCCTAACACCGATGATATAAATCTGTTAACCAAAGGATTTGAATACAAACAGACATGCACCGATTTAGAAAAATAACATTCTATATGCTATAATGAACATTGGAATGGCCATGACTAGTGCCCCTGTGGCACTGTTTGACTTTAATGATGTTGCCAAAATCCAAAAATGGAACCCACCGAACCGATGTTGAAGAGTGAAATATAGGCGTGAAGAAAGGCCTAAAATGATCAAATTGTCCAAAATACTCAGCTACTACATATAAAACCTAAATATTCAGAGTTATTTAGAGATTTTTCTTATAAATGTCGAGTTATGAAGATTTAAAATTCATATGAGCACAGAAATAATTCAAAGATAAGATACTCTCAAAGAAAACTGTAAGCTCTTTAGGACAAAATTACGCAACAAACCTCAGTAATTACTCTGTTGAGAAAGAAAACAAAATATATATATATATATATATATATATATATATATATATATATATATATATAATTAAAAAAAAAAGAAAAAAAAAGAAAAAAACTTCTCCCTTGTTCCTATCCTGAATTTTGCCTCATCGCGATCTTCTAAGAATACCTCAAAAAAAAAACCTTGTTTTTAGGCCTAGTCCTACCATTTGTAATGGCTACTAAGCTCCTTGCTTAAGCCTCAACCCTTTCCCTTTGTTAGGTTCCCGTGATTAGTCAATAAGGGTCAGTCAATGTAAGTGTAACATCAAACCAAGCTTTGGAGCCCAAGGACCTAGCCTTCCTAGACTTAGAGAGGGCTCTCTCTATATGTGTAAGGGGTATTTGTGTGTTTGTTTATTGTGTTCTGTTTTTAGGCTAGTTATGAAGTAAGTTTTTGGTTTTGGTTTTTTAAGTTGTGAGGGATGAAACTGATCAAAGATATAAGATAGGTAAAAAGATGTCAGATCAACCGGGCTATGGGGTCGAAAAGGTCAAGAAAGCTATAAGACGGTGATACAAGGCTGTTGAAGGGCCGATTTGATTCAAGGTAGAAAGGATCTTTGGGAAAAATGGAGTAAATGGACATCAAGTTTGTGAACAACAAAGAGTTTCAAGCATAACTAGTTTAATAGATAACATAAACATGGTAGGGCAAACCATTAATCATGAAAAATGTAACCATAAGCTAATCAATACTTAGAAATAAACATTCAAGCCATGCATAGAAGTATATGACCCTCTAACTTTGGGAAATGGCTATCAGACTTTGGGGAAAACACTTAAGAAAGACAAACAACTTAACTTACTATGCCGGAACGCCTAAACACAATACTTCAAGTTATTGGGCACTTTGAACAACAAGATTTGCATAGTTTTAGGCAAAGGGCTAGATCGAAACTAGGCCTCCTTGGTTCAACAAAATGATAATCTAATCAGTGAAAGAGAAATTTCATGGATGGAACTATAGCTAGCCATAGGTAAGCAGGGCGTGTCGTAAGTCATACTTAGCATGTATAAAACCATGAATGAAACAAGCAACAATATCCTAAGTATTAAAGAGCAGTCAAGAATTCTTTAATGTTACTTAGGAAGAAGAAAACAAAGAAGCTATGAAGAAACAGGAAATTTGAGGTGCCTCCATGGGCATATCTCAAATTTTTTCTCTACTGATCTATAGCAAGCAAGAAAGATGTATTCATGAATGAAAAATAGAAGACAACAACAAAGCAAGAGACACTATACCATTCTACCAAGTCATGGAATCCAACAACAATCCTTCTTCATTCATCCAAGAGCATCCAAGAGGCAATCCAAAGCATAAGACAAGTATTTCTTCCAAAGCTTATATGACCATATATTGCTTCTCTTCTCAAGTTCAGCCTTGTTTTACAATGAAAGCCTTTGGAATATATAGGCTCAAGTGAGGAAAACCTCATGGTTCAACTTGCTCTCCCATTGGCCTAATCAAAATATCTAAACTTGTCCTTGAGGCTTTGCAAAGCCCAAGGCACAAAATATCTCATAAAATATCTAGAAAATGTTAAAAAGGGAAAAATAATTGACTTTGCATCATTTTTCATGTGCAAAAATAGCTAAACACACATTTGGAAAAAGCAATTTTTAAAGGTTCAAAAATTACAAAAATATTCAAAATTTATATCAGCAAAAGGTCCCCTGACTTGCCGACAACATTTGGCAGCTTTCCTGATTTTGAAACGAGGCTCATGATAGCTCGTTGGAAAGCTCTAACTGTCTACTTTCTGGAACAACTGAAATTTTCCCAATCTGATGCATGGAAGTCTTCCAAAAATAGGACTGTGTGTAAAAAAACCAGAAAATAAACCTTGTTGATAGACGGGGCAGAATGTTGAAAAAGTGAGTGTTTTTCGCCATTTTGGGGAAGAAAATGATCTTCAAATGTTCTGAAAATCGCTGAGTATGTGCCCCTGAAATTATGGCATCCAATGATACCATTCTCATCCCATGACGATCTCCCAAACTGAAATGGCGAAGCTCAAAAATGCCCAAAAACCAAAAATTGTCAAAATGTGGCCAAAATTGGTGTGCATGACCCTCAAGGGTCCTCAGCAACATGATTTGAAACTGAAGCCAAAATGTGAAGTCTTGATGTGTCTTTATTCACTTTCCGCGCCGGGCGCTTCTCTTTAGCCTCCTTTAGCTTTTCTTGGGTTTTCTTCTTTGATGTTTAGCATTCTGGCTTTGGTGAAGAAGTCACGGCCCCTTGCCTAGGAGAGGCAGATAGCACATGCTTTGGAGAATGCCCTTCATGATCCATGTTTTGTATTTGCGTGCCCTCATCAGGATGCTGTTGTGTATCATCTCTTGGTTGCCCTTGCTCATCACTGTCATAGCCTTGTTCATCATCTTCATGCTGCTAAGCAAAACTCTACCTTCTCTGTCAGTCACTGTTTTGATCAAGGTAACCATGGTTTCAAATGTTGGGTGTGATGCCTTCCTTGGGTATAAGATCCCTACTCCTTCCAAACCCTGTCCTTTCTCTGTATGCCATTCCACCAATAATTTTTAAAGATAAGCCCAGAGTTAGTTTAAAATACATAGACAGTTAACTGATTTTCTGAGCTTGGACAAAGGTCACAAAGGCTTTGGTGTTTTTGATGTGAACACAAAAGACCTGTAGCAATCAAATAATAATACACTCCTCTTCAAAAAAAACACTGCCCTCTTGTTATTTCACTATTCTTTGCACACAGTTTGACAGAAACAACTCCAACTGATTACTCTGTTCTCCCACTAAGGTCTGTTTATGGTCAAAAGGCAACCATGACCTTATTCTTCATCACACCGAGGTAGACTTTGAATATTGGCCAAGTCATACATGTATGATTTCTGTAGTTAAAAATAAGCTCAATGTTTCGTTTTTGTAAATGCTAAGCTTCCACCTTTAAAACAGGGCCTTCATCTCTCATCATTCTTTGAGGGCAGTTTTAATGGCTTTCTCTATATCAATCAAACCTCACAGGCTTTTAATGTTTCAATTTTAACCAGTGGAAACACAGTAAATTTGTTTTCACAAAGAACTTCAACCTATGGTTTAAATTGTGATTTTTAACCCCTATTGCACCACTTCACAGTTTTGAAAATATCAATGGAGGTATATAGAATACCTCAAGAATTTGATGATGGCGTTGTTGGCACGTTTGAGCAACCTTTAGAGGTGTTTTGAGGGCACTTGGACCGTTTGAACGTGCGCGACACGTTTGCAATGGAGAGCACCGCGCAATATTGTGGTGTTGGGTCACCTGTCGGGCCGACAGGACCCGAGTGTATAGGCACGTCGCGCCTCAGCAATACGCCTGTGTATTTTTGCCTCTGAGCACGCCGCGCACTTTTCCAGGCGCACCACGCGGGTTAAAAAGCCCTAAAACCTGTGATTTTTGCTCAAACACTTATTTTCGGTCTCGAGGGTAACGAGAGGGGTCCGTTGCTCGTGCTTTGGAGTTTGCATAATGAAATTTGAACGGTATTTAACTCCTTTGAAATCGAAAAAGCCACAATATCTTTGAGCATTACTTGCAAGGGTTTAGAAGGCTTTTTTCTCTTTTTAAACCATTGCCTTGTCATTTGAAAGGGGGCAAAAAGATTTATGAATGTATCAAGAAAGGCCCACATTTTGAAATATGTTGGTGTAGACGTCTGTGTATTTATTGGACCAGTCGCAAATGATTATGACCCTTTCACTGTGTGTTACACATTCGAACCATGACTTCTGTCACTACTGTCCCTTTGGTGACATTTTCAACATAGAAAGTATACTCAGAAATACATCAGTGATTGATGAACATCCTTTGCCATTCTGCAAGGGGACAAATTTACCTTTTTGAACCTAAAAATAATAATGTCTGCTCTGGATGCTCTGAAGGTGATAATACTTATTGTGAAACTGATTTGATTGTCAAGTGTCTTTTAACCTCATCCTCTGATTTTAGCCCCTTTTCAAGAAAAATGCCTTTCTTTGGAAATGGTATCATGCCATAACCTTTTGAAATATAATCAACATGATTGGCCTTTGTCAACTATGATAAGCATATTTGAAAGACACCTTTTTATGGGTAGAGAGACCAGTATCCTTTTAGACATAATCATCATCAGTTCTTTTGCCTGTGCAACAACCCATCTCATCAACTGCTCTTCAATTTGGTTTTGTCTTGAGCTGCAGACTGTCTTTTGGAAGAAAACCTGTTAAGAGATAAGCTTGACCCCTTGGATTGCAGTGGCACCCCTGGTTTCCTTTTTGGTCTCTTTACATTACTTCTATGTTTCAACCATCTCTTACCATTCTTACTTTGTCTATCAGTCAGTGAGAAACCATAGAAGTAATCACTGCTCTGGCCTACTGCTAATGAATGAAGGAGGCCCTTCACTTGGAAAAATATCTGATGTTTTGTCAACCTTCTATCTCAGCCATATGAAGGCTGTCTGATGAACATATTGACAAGGGTTTGTCTTATACATGATGGCAAGCAAAAAACATTGAAAACATTAATGCTTTTACCTCAGCCTTCAATCATCACTGTACTTCAGAAAATCTGTGCCACTGTCTCACTGTTCATTAAAACAAATTTGTCTCACAGTCAGTTGCAACTCTTCAAGTCAAACTTTGGCCATCACCCTCTGCTTATAGATGAAGTAGGCGCTTTTAACCCTCTGCTTATAGATGAAGGAGGTTCTTTGGTCTTCAAACCCTCTGCTTATAGATGAAGGAGGTCCTCAGTCATGTCATATCAACAACCTCTTGACAATGTTGCTTTTTCTTCTGCTGTCCTTTCAGGCTGTAAATGAGGTCGCAAGAGTTTGATGAATAACTCTTTGCCCTGTAGATGCATCCCAGGCTCAAGATCACATTGAGAAGCAGCTGCCTTCTCATGTGGAGCCAAAAATTGTCTTCTGAGATGCTGATATGTTTCCTGTCCCTGAAAGATCCATCAAACACTGTAAAACACCTAAAATCAGCTTGAGATTATGGTCTATGTATTGCTGAGACTTAAGGGTGTATAAGTGGCGCGACTTAGGGCTGTGATCAACTTGATTAGTAGAGTGGGAGGTCTGTTATGACTGGTCTATAGCAGATGAAGGCTTTTTGGCTCTTGGATAGTTCGCCAAGGGAGAAATTTCTTAAAGCGCCACTTCCTAACTTAGGGGAGACTGCTTGAAATAGATTTGGATTGTCTCTTTTAGAGCTGATGGGCAGACTAGTATGGTTGAGGCTAAGAAGGATTTGATAATGAGGTTTCATCTTGACATGGGCGGACTGAAAGGTAAGAGAGCAAAAAGTTTTATAGGTGTTTTCTAGATGACAAATTGACATATGGAGATCAGCTTCTAGAAAACTCAAGCTAATTAGTCATCAACAACGGGTGAAAAATATTGATGACTAACACATATGACCTTATTGCAGGCTAAACAAA
>JAXQQM020090499.1:0-36579 GCA_034641835.2 Pinus albicaulis
CGTCATTACAATCTTTGTTATCTTAGATCATCTTACATTAAAGAAAACAATAAGTATATAAAAAATTGATGTTAAAAACGAGTAAATTTTACTTATTTGATGAATTGAATCTACACTCTAAAGGATTTGAAATTTAAAATCTACACTCTAGAGAATTTGAAATTTAAAAAAGTTAAAAAAATTGAATCTATACTCTAGAAGATTTGAAATTTTAAAAAGAGTTAAATAAAATAAAAATGTAAAAAGTAAAAAAAGAAAATAATACTACAAAGAATTCAAAAAAACACAAAGAGGCATGATGAAAATGCTAGATTTGAAATTTAAAAAAGTTAAATAAATTGAATCTACACTCCAGAAGATTTGAAATTTAAAAAGAGTTAAATAAAAGAAAGAAAAAAAAGTAAAAAGTGAAAAAACAAAAAAAAATACTACACCCCATTCAAGAAAACACAAACATGATGAAAATGCTTTTTACTATTGAGGTGGTGAACCGTAATGCCGAAAAAGTAAGATCCAATGGTGAACCGTAATCCCAAAAAAGCTGACGTAACCACCGTTTGAGGTGATGAACCGCTGCAATTCAAAAAAGCGCTCTGCTGTATCTGGCTTTTGATTAATGGTTCAAAAAAATCATTTAACTTGTCTCTGTAACGGATACTTCAATAAATGGATACTCATGCATTACAAAAATTTTATCCGTTCAAAAGAAGTAGGTTTATATACATCCAGCCTCCCAAATTTGTCATTATCTTCCTCCTCTGTCCATCGCCTACTCTGTCTGTCTGTGGGGATTGGGAGTCTGAGTCTGAGTCTGAGTCTGAGTCTGAGTCTGAGTCTGAGTCTGAGTCTGAGTCTGAGTCGAGTATGTGTCTATGTCTGGTCTGGTGTCTAAGTCATGTGGGTGTATGCGACAGAGGAGAAAGAGGCAGCAGGACTGAAAGAAATAGGATTTGGGTAATTGTTCACACTTTCTGTATTCAAATTGCTTTTCAGAAATTTTTGGTTAAGGGTTTCAAGTTCATTTCTTCTCAACTCTGCTGTTGTTGTATGTTTTTATGAAAAGCAATCTCTGATACTACACTGAAAATTTACATTGTATTATCATTCTTTTATTAAACAAAATTCTTTGTTCTTTTGTTATTATTCAGAATTCTGTCCATGAAGCTCTTTATCAGGAAAAAAAAGCCACAGCCACTCTAAACTCCAGCTCCAGGTATGGGCTGGTTCCCTCTCTCCCAAATGATGGAACCGATGTTATGAAATTTGAATGGTAGGTCAACCCTCGTGGAATTAAATTAAATTTTCAGGGATTAATTTAATATATCAGCATTTCTGATCACCGTTTTCCAGACACTCTATTGGATCATAATTAAAATTAAAAGAATAAGTTTCATAATTAAAAAACCACATAGATTTGGAAATCGTTGGTTAAGGAATATTATTTAAGTTGAAATTGACCCGAACATCCTCCCTGCAAAGAAAATAACACTAAATCCTAACCCTTCAGGCTCCCAGATTTTTGAACTCTTTTCTTTTTTAAATGAATTACAATTTGATTTAAAATTAGATTTGAACCCTTCAGGCTCCTCTTTTTTTTTCTTCTTCCGTGATCTCAATCTGGATATGGAAATAATGGGTTTGGATCGATGACTGGGTCATGCTTCCTCTGCTTCTTTCTATGCTATCTTTTGCAGGGGAGGCATTTTGGTTAGGCCTTCGCCTTAGTCGCTTGTCCTACAACCCTATCATCTGCATCTTCCCTTGTAGATTATTCACTAGCTCCGGATAATTGGTTCTTCCACCAGCGGATCAACCATTCTTTAGCTCTCTCTTTTTAGGGAAATGTCCAAATTGGGCTCTCTCTTCAGCATTCTTCAGGTCTCAATAATCTGGCTCTCCTGCTCTCTGCAAATTTGTGTGATTCTAGTTTGCAAACTAAGGCACTCAGGGAAATTAGGATGTTCAAAGCCTCACTAGCCCCCATATGTTTTTCCCATTAATTACTAGCCTCAGAACAACAATGAGTGAAGAAATCTAATGTCTATTTCTTATTTGACTGAAGAAATCTAATGTCTATTTCTTATTCTAATGTCTATTGAGTGAAGAAATCTAATGTCTATTTCTTATTTGACTGAAGAAATCTAATGTATATTTGACTGAAGAAATCTAATGTCTATTTCTTTTCTTATTTGCAGGTGAGAACGACTCATAAACAATATCATAATCGTTCACACCGTCCTGTATTGAAATTGCTCTTCAGAAATTTTTGGTTCAGGGCCTCAGGGACATTTCTGTAAACTCTGTTGTTGTGCTTTTATATGAAAAGCAATCTCTCATGAGACCTTCCGTTGTGTTATAATTTTTTTATTAAACAAAATTATTTATTCTTCTGTAACTGTACATAGTTCTGTCCAAGGAGCTCTTCCCCAGAAAATGTTCATAGTTTTGTCTAAGAAGCTCTTCCCCAGGAAAAAGCAGAATTCTGTTCATGGAGCTCTTCTCGAGAAAAAAGGAGAGTTTTGTTCATGGAGCTCTTCCCCAGAAAAAGGCCACAACAGTCTCAACTCCAGCTCCAGGTATGTGTTCACTCCCTCTCTCTTTCAAATGATGTAGAGGATTTTATTAAATTTGATCGGTGGATCAACCCTCTTGAAATTAAATTAAATTTGTCTGCATTTTTTTTTCAGTAAGAAAATTACTCTGGTTTATATTCAGTACCAGAAATTTTGTCGAACGCCATTGTCCAAGCATTTTTATTTTATCATAATTAAAATTGAAATAAGTTTCGCAATTAAAAAACCACACAGATTAGGAAATCGTTGGTTCGGGAAATTGAAATTGAAATTGAGCAGAACATCCTTCCGGCCCTTTGCTCCTGAATCTTAATGGATTTCAACTGGAACCGTTCAGGCTCTTCTTCTTTTTTCCCGGCTCTTATTATGTGTTTTAAGTAAAAAACTCTCGGCTCTTGATTCACTTTTTTCTTATTATGGGTTTTAAGTGATTATATATATAATTTTATTTTCTAATCCCAATTTTGAGTCACATTGCTTCCAAATCGGGTACCCAATCTGCACAAGAGAATGGGTTTGGTTCGTGCTTTCTCTGCTTTTTTCTGAATGCCACTGTACAAACGCTTTTATGATTCTATTTATTTTATCATAATTAAAATTGAAATTATTCAAAAAAATTTAAGTGAATCGCTGGCTAATAATATATCTATAATAAGCCCCATAAACCTATAGTCCTTGGCCTGCCTCGAGAGGGATTTTCATAGGCTCCCACCTGTGAACATTCCTCTCATGATGACGTCCAACGGCACTTAGTTGTGCATCAGAATGCTTGCCTTGCATATTTATTTAATATATACCCCACAACAGCCAGTTTGTACTTATAATATCGGTTTGTATCAACGTATTTATTGAATTGTGTTTAAATAAGATTTATTTTTGAATTTAAAAAATATATATATATATATATAAATTTATAAAACAATTTTAAAATCTACCTCATCCCAAATTAGATGTAAAAAATCTCAATATTTTTAAAATATTATAGATTACTATTCTTACCAATTGAATATTTTTGGATTTTGCAGGTTTATTTCCAGATTGACGACCAGGAATGATTCTTGATTATATGTTTATTCAAAAAGAAATATGAATGTAGTTAAATAATTATTCTTTTTTTTCTGTAATAATGTGAGTTTCATGTACATACAAGTATTAATAAAAGTTTTGTTTTGTTTTTTTGTTTTTTTGTTTTCTTTCTGTGAGAGGTAAAACCTCTCTCAAATATTTAGGGAGTATGGGGCCCCATTCTCCTTAGAGTGGTGTAGCATTTATTGTTTCCATGTTTTTATTTTATATTTTTATTGAACTTATACATATCAAAATACATTTCAGGTATAAACATTTAAATATAGTTATATTTAAATTATTTATTTTATATTTCAGTTCATTAAAAAAAGGTAGGGAAATTTTATATACATGCAAATTATATAATTGCACATATAAAATAAAAACACTAAATAATTTCATAAAATCTCTTTTCTCTTTCTCTCTTTTTCTTTTTTGAAAAAAAAGAAATTTTTATTTTTTACCTTGAGTTTCCTTCTTCTTCTTTTTCTTTGTTATATTATATTTTTCCTTTTTTATTCTTTATATTATATTATATTAAGTTGTTTGGTAGATTAAATTTGTATGTTGATCCGAAATTGTATGATGTTGATTTAATTGAATTTGCATATGTGTACGTGATTTTCATAACAATTATGTTCTAAGTTGAAATTGTATTTATGTTTGTTTTATTTGGAATTGCATTGTTGTGTTGGGTAGTTGAAATGTTTTGAAATGATGTTTGCTTCATACTTGTTTGTGTGCTTTGAAAATTTGTACGTAAGTTGTTTTGGCAATGTTAGTTTGTTTCATAAATTGAGTTTGTATATTGATCTAAAATTGTATGATGTGCCTAATTTATTCAATTGAATTTGCATGTGTATGTGTGTGTAGGTGGCCTTTATATAATGCTAGTATTCTAAGTAGAAATTTTAATTTCAAATTTTTTTTTTTCAAATTGTATGTTGTGTTGAGCATTTGAAATGATGTTTACTTTATGTTTGTATGTGTGCTTTGAAAATTTGTATGTAAGTTGTTGTCGCAATGGTTTGATAGATTGAATGATTTTGTTTGAATGTTTTGGCAATGGTTTGATAGATTGAATGAATGGTTTGAATGTTTTGGCAATGGTTTGATAGATTGTTTGTATGTAAGTTGTTTTGGCAATGTTGATCTGAAATTGTATGATGTGCCTTATTTATTTAACTGAATTTGCATGTGTATGTGTGTGTAGGCTGCTTTTATATAATGCTTGTATTCTAGGTAGTAATTGTATTATGTTTGGTAATTTCAATTATTTATTTCAAATTGTATGTTGTTTTAAGTATTTGAAATAATGTTTACTTTATTTTTGTTTGTGTCCTTTGAAAATTTGTATGTAAGTTGTTTTGGCAATGGTTTGATAGATTGAATTTGTATGTTGATCTAAAATTATATGAGAAGGCTTATTTATTTAATTGAATTTTCATGTGTATGTGTGTAGGTGGTTTTTATATAATGTTTGTATTCTAAGTAGAAATTGTATTATGTTTGGTAATTTCAATTTTATTTTTTTCAAATTGTATGTTGTGTTGAGTATTTGAAATGATGTTTAATTTATGTTTGTATGTGTGCTTTGAAAATTTGTATGTAAACTGTTTTGGCAATGGTTTGATAGATTAAATTTGTATGTTGATCTAAAATTGTATGATGTGCCTAATTTATTTAATTGAATTTGCATGTGTATGTGCTTGTAGGTGGCTTTTATATAATGCTTGTATTCTAGGTAGAAATTGTATTATGTTTGGTAATTTCAGTTATGTTTTCAAATTGTATGTTGTGTTGAGAATTTGAAATGATGTTTACTTTATGTTTGTATGTGTGCTTTGAAAAACTGTATGTAAATTGTTTTGACAATGTTTTGATAAATTGAATTTGTATGTTGATTTGAAATTTGTATGATGTGCCTAATTTATTTAATTGAGGTTGCATGTTTATGTGTGTGTAGCTGAATTCTATGTAATGCTTGTATTTTAGGTAGAAATTGTATTATGTTTGGTAATTTCAATTTTTTATTTCAAATTGTATGTTGTGTTGAGTATTTGAAATGATGCTTACTTTATGTTTGCTTTGAAAATTTGTATGTAGATTGTTTTGACAATGTTTTGATAGATTGAATTTGTATGTTGATTTGAAATTTGCGTGTGTATGTATGTAGGTGGTTTTCATAATGCTTGTATTCTAAGTTGAAATTGTATTATGATTGCTTTGAAAAATTGTATGTGAATTGTTTTGGCAATGTTTTGATGAATTGAATTTGTATGTTGATCTGAAATTTACATGTGTATGTATGTAGGTGGTTTTCATAATGCTTGTATTCTAAGTTGAAAATGTATTATGCTAATTGTTTTTTTTTTCCAAATTATATATGTTGCTTGGAGTAATTGAAATTCTTTGTATATGCATGTTGGTGGTTTCTACAATGAGATGTTTACTTTATGTTTGTATTTTGACTTGCATTTGTATGGTATGCTCATTTATTTTCATGGATGGATTGATTTACTTATATCTTGTGTGTATTGATGTAGATTGAAATTGTGTATGTGTGACTCCAATAATGTTTCTCTATTATCATATTATATAAATTTGAAATGTATATTTAATAGTTTTATATTTTATTAGTGTATGTTTATTTTTTGTATTTTATTATTTTATTACAACTACATTATTGTTACTATTATTATAATAGTAGTATACATTTATATTAAATTATTATAGATTATAGTAGTATTTGTTTATATATATATATACTTTTATGAATTAATGTTTTTTAAATTAAGTTGTTTTTTTAGGTTAAAGTGTCAAGTAGGTATTTATTTATTATATTAATTAATTATATATATTTATAAATCTAATTTTATCCATCTTATTTTTTTTCATTTTCCACTTTTATTTTTCATTATTTTTTCACCTTTTTTTTTCTTTTATATATTTTATGATTTCACTTTTTTTTCTATTAACATTATATTATTCTAATTTATTTAAAAAAAATATTACTAATATAACTTTTAATAAACTTCATAAAATAATTAGAAATAATAATACAATAAGTTTTTAACCAACTTAAAAAAAAAAAAACAATGTTAATATATTTTATTTTCAAATCAACATATTAAAAAAAATCATTTTCTCTCTCATTTGAACTAAATTAATAAAATTATTATTTTCAATAATTTTAATAGTATATTAAAAAAATTACATTCATCTCATAAATCAATATAATAAAACTATTTTGGCATGTTGATATGTTAAAAAACCCATATCAACAATGCATGGTTTTTGGGGCAAATCAACTTCCACCTTCCCGTGGTTGACCCTGTTAGTAGAGATGTTTAATGTCTAGAAGAAAAGAGAAGCTTTTTATTTAATATACATTATAATAAACATGTAAAAACATCGATAAATAAAACATTAAAAACATTTAATGAACAATATGTAGCAAACATAGATAAATAAATAAACAAATTTAATGAACAATATATACCAACCATAAACCTATGTAAATAAATATTAATAAAATATTTTAATGACTAATTATAAACTTAGATAAATAGATATTAAAGAACAACATAAATGAATAATATGTAGCAACCATAAACCTAGATAAATAAATATTAAAAATTAATTTTAATGAACACCAATGTACTAAACATAGATAAATATTAAAAAAACAAATTTAATGAACTATATGTACCAACATAACTAACATAAATAAATATTAAACAACAAATTTATTTTGTAATATTACTTGGAAGAACCTTTGAAAAATGAGGCATTGTATGAAAATAACACCTTTCCTATGGTTTCTACTGAAGAAAAAAGCTATAACATGGGATAAAATTTAGAGATGAGGTTTCATGGGCCTGTCAATATGCCCACTATGCATGAACTGGGTTGAGGATCTTACACACCTATTTCTTACTTTCACTTTCTCTTCTAAACTCTGGGACTTGATAGCCATATTCTTCCAATGCCCAAGACAACCCTGTTAGTTTATCAATGCCTCCTTGGATAATTGGGAAGAATGTCCTCTTAAAAGTATTGTTCTAAATAGAGCATGCATTCTCATCCTTAGATTTCTCACTTGGAACGTTTGGAAAAAACCTCTAGAATTTTAAAAATTCATATGCCTGCCTTGACATTATTTGGAACCTCATTCTTTCTCAACTCAAATCGACAATTTCCTCCTCACAATGGACTACACAATATTGGGAATGGTCTCCAGAAGAAAAAAACATAATAATACGCTCCCGACTAAGCTTTTATCCCTCCGTTCCACACAACACTTATATTCTTCCTTTCCTTGACAATCCCTCCTCCTAGTTTCCCCCACCACAAGGTTTCATTAAGCTCAATTTTGATGGCGCCTTCACAGGAAACCTTAGACTAGCTAGCTATGGAGGTTTCTTTAGGAAATGTTGTGGTCAAATTATCCATATATTTGCAGGTAAGTTGGGTTTCATCACTAATAACAAATTTTTACTATGGGGCTTAGAACATGGCCTTTGCTAGCATTAATCAATGGCTATCATCAGCTCCTCATCAAAGTAGAATATTTTATCATCATATCGATTTTGAAGAAAATACAATGTGGAACATCTCTCTCAAAAATTTCTAGCAGTTGGTGCATCTTAGCTCACCCATCCTAGGTAGCATCCTTGCTTTGTTGTATTCAAGCTCCCTTGTTGCCCCATATATGTCGATCTGGAAACAAAATTTCATACAACATAGAAACTATGCCCTGGACTCTAGGATCCCTACATTATATATTCCCTGGACTCTGTTAAACTCTAACTCTTTTGAGACTCAACTAGCCCTGGACGAACGACCTCTAATGGAGGTGGCAGGGGATGGAAATAGACTCAAGGGAGGGTCTTATCTCACCATGACACCACCCTCATCCTATGTATAAACAAACAATTGTAAGTAAAATGACGAACCATTATTATCACGTAAGGTGGGTTAATTGTGAAGTATGATGACCAAGATTTTACTGGTGAGGGAATTATATCTAGGGGAATACAAGCGTGCTAGAAGATTGGAAACATGGCCAGCTGTCTGATGGTTTCCTTTGGCCCTAAATTCCATATTACATTCATCAACGTTAGGCACCCACAGTGGGGGAGAAATCCTTAAATGTAGTGGAGAGGCTAGTTGAGTCTCAAAAGAGTTTTAGGTTGACAAAATTGCCACATATACTACAAAAATTTAATTTTAATGAAGGTTGAGAGATCATGGAAATAAACCATATATTCTCTCGAATTATCATATTTTCTCACACGATATATAATAGTAAGATGGTTTCCTCTTCTTAGTTTCATGTTGAGTCACTAACATATTACAATAGCTTAATTGGGGAAGAACAACAAGACAATGAAATTCCATTTATATAACTTGATGTAGATTATTTACCTTGAACAAAAGGCTCGACGAGGGGAAAATATTTTCATAAAATAGCTAGTACCACAAGCCTATTAGTTTTAGAACAATGTATTTATAGATTAAATGCATATTTTTTATACACCAAGGGAGCATATTACCGTTAAGGAATTGAAGTATATTTAAGTAATCAAAGGGGGTCTACCAATCTAACACAATACGCATATAAATTATTCTAGTCCTTGAATCCTCAAAGAAGGAATATGTTACTAGAAACATGTTTGGTGATAGCTCAACTTGGAGTAATAAAATATCCGTGTTGAACTTCTATGTCATCAGCGGGTAATTATTAGCCTCCAATCGTTTTTTTGGTCAATAATCATTTTTTTCCTAGCAACAAAACCAACCCCATTATTTTTCCGACAACACCACACCTAAATATTGGAGAATTATTTTTCCAATGCCCTCAAAGTAGTGGATACCAAAGGGGCCTTAAAATGCAAAAATGAAGCTTCTCATCCCACCACATGCACTAAATCTTCTTCATTATGATCTCAAGGCTCCTAAACTTGAGTTTTCTCTTGTAAATACTATATTGGAGTATAAACATTTGAACAATTGTTGTATGGACATAAATACCTAATATGGTTTAGATTTCCAATTTCAATTAGAAAACGTAGTTTGTAACATGTAATTTCTTGGATGTAAACGTAATTTTTTCTTGTTAAGATAAAAATGTGGGTGTGCAACATTCTCCATAAATTATCAAAACGACCAGTGTGCTAAGAATCAAGCTACATGACTAAAAGTGTCATCTAAGAGAACTTGATGGAAATCAACAAAAATTGGTTCAAAAAACTATAAACTTGAAATTTGCACAACCTAGTGTTGAATTACCTATATTGATATCTTATAGGTCATAGGTATGCTTGGATAAAAATCACAATTTTTAAGTGTTGAAAACCTGATCGATAATTGAAGCAAGGTCAAGCAATATTCCAAGTGGTAACAAAATGAGTAAACTTTTTGTATTTGTGTGGGGGGGAACTAAATGATGCATGACTAATACAACATTCATGATAAATTCAAAGAAGTTTCCATAGTAGGTGCCACCTAGATGATTCACAGAAGTAACCATTTCAAGTAATTCTTAGTTGAACCACTTAGGGAAATACATTATGCCATATACATCAAAATGAAGATGTAATGGTTTTGAAAACAAACACATACTATCACCAAATCAAATGAAATATTGTTTATTTTCGAGTAGCTCGTAGTGTTTCTCCATGGTTACCTACAATTAGATTTTTATAAGTTCATGTGCATAATATGACATCTACAACCACACAATTTGAACTAAATATCATAAGATAAATCTTGAAATGCTAGAGGACATGAGAATTATCATGACTATTCCATGATCCTTCTATTATTCAGGAGTGGTGACACTAAAGAGGCCAAAGTTTGTAATTAGTGATATTGTATCTTCTCCAAAGCCATTGAAATGGATGTGAATTGAGCTAAGTCATTTGTTTTCTATAGAATAGTATCACAACACTAGAAGAACATGATTTCAAA
Organism: Pinus albicaulis; assembly: GCA_034641835.2. NCBI lineage: Eukaryota > Viridiplantae > Streptophyta > Pinopsida > Pinales > Pinaceae > Pinus > Pinus albicaulis. The sequence continues at coordinate 10,614 of JAXQQM020090499.1, forward strand.
GTTTCTCCCTTTTCCTTGGCCCCTTTTGAGGAAGCATATTGTTATTTGGGTTTCCAGTTGAAGCCCTCAAGGATATAGAGTGAAGTTGTAGTTGTAACTTGTGGCTCATTTACAACATCAAGAAGGTCAATTGTTAGTTACATATATGGATCTCTATGGATATCAAGGTGGAACTCATGAAAAGCATCCTCTTCTCCATCCATGTATTTTATCTTTGAGTAGCATGCATCCCCAATTATAGTATAAATAGAATTAGGAATGAATGGTTCTCTTATCATTGTAAAGGAAATAGGAAGCGAAGGGGCATTCCATTGGTTAATTGGAAGGACCTATCAGAAATGGTCCAAGGAACAACATGATTGGGGTATAAAGCACATATCACTTTTATCAAAGGCCTTGGTTCGAAAGGAGGAACATAAACTCATTACTGAGAGAGATATCTCACAAGAAATGCACAAACTCAAGAATGGATCAAAATACATAAAAAATCACATAAAGGGGGGTTGGAAACTACTCTTTAAGAGAGATATTTTGCTATAATATTTATAAATATACCCATAAACCAAATGCAACTATATAAGTTGATTGAAATGCCTAGAAAATCTTACAAAATGGGTTATTCAAACTCATCATAAAGAGAGGTCTCTAGTAAGAAATATTGACCAAGATAATAAATTTAACGCATATGGAGTGATGAATTAGAAAGGATAATAAATTACAGAAATGGATCTATTCATTTTGGAAATATTTGCTAGAGTATTTTTTGTGATTAGAATATGCCTATTCTGGTGTGTGAGAATGGCGCAATGGTTCATTTATGTAGGGATCATGATATGGGAAGTATCAAAGACTTCTGATGTGATCATGTGCTAAGGACTTTTAATCTTTAATGTTTTTCAAGACTACTCATATCTTAGAAAATTTGGTTTTATCAACCCACTTATCAATGGATAAACCTCAACCATTCAACAAATATTCAGATATTTGAGGGATGGTTGTTCAATGTCATATTTTTACTAGCCACTTCATCAATTTTGGGGATTAGGCTTGTCAAGGAGGAGGATACACTTTGGTAGAGTGTCTACCCCATATGGGGTGCATAATTAGTGAATTTTGGTTATCACACACAGTAATCAATTATAAAACCATCATAATCTCGTGGGTTTGAATTTGGAAGTTCTAGGCACCACCAAAGATGATACCTTTTCATGGTTGATATGGTTGACACTCAATAACAACGTATATAGAAACAACGTATATCATTTAAATATCCCCTAAGAAGGGTGCCCAAGAGTGGGCATTCTGCCATGCCTTCCCCCTCGCCTTGACATGATGCCAGCTTGCATGAAAGGGAGTCATGGCTCCCACTATAGTTGGCACATTACACGTGCTCACGTCATTTCATTGATCATGGCACAAAGCCTGCATAAGGTTCAACATCATTTGAATATTGCAGGTTGTATAGAGAGGTATAGATGGGCTCAGTAGGAGAATTCTATGAGATTGGAGGATGAGAGTAGTGACCCGTGAGCATGGATGCCTGGATGGATTTCAATTGGAACCGTTCAGGCTCTTCTTCTTTTTTCCCAGCTCTTATTATGTGTTTTAAGTGATTATATATATAATTTTATTTTTTAATCCCAATCTTGAGTCACATTGCTTCCAAATCGGGTACCCAATCTGCACAAGAGAATGGGTTTGGTTCGTGCTTTCTCTGCTTTTTTCGATGCAGGGGATACCCACATTTCTGAATGCCACTGTCCAAACTCTTTTATGATTCTATTTATTTTATCATAATTAAAATTGAAATTATTCAAAAAAAAATTAAGTGAATCGCTGGCTAATAATATATCTATAATAAGCCCCAATACACCTATAGTCCCTGGCCTATCGATTTTCATAGGCTCCCAGCTGTGAGCATCCCTCTCATGATGACTGGCATTCTCACGTCCAACGGCACTTCGTTGTGCATCAGAATGCTTGCCTTGCATATTTATTTAATATATACCCCACAACAGCTAGTTTGTACTTATAATATCTGTTTGTATCAACGTATTTATTGAATTGTGTTTGAATAAGATTTATTTTTGAATTTAAAAAAAATATATATATAAAAATTCATAAAACAATTTTAAAATCTACTTCATCGCACATTAGATGTAAAAATCTCAATATTTTTAAAATATTATATATTACTATTCTTACAAATTGAATATTTTTGGATTTTGCAGGTTTATTTCCAGATTGACGGCCAGGATGATTCCTGATTATATGTTTATTCAAAAAGAAATATGAATGTAGTTAAATAATTATTCTTTTTTTTTTTTTCTGTAATAATGTGAGTTTTATGTACATACAAGTATTAATAAAAGTATTTTTTTTTTTCTGGGAGAGGTAAAACCTCTCTCAAATACTTTAGGCAGTATGGGGCCCCATTCTCCTTACAGTAGTGTAGCATTTACTGTTTCCATGTTTTTATTTTATTTTTTTATTGAACTTATACATATCAAAATACATTTCAGGTATACACATTTAAATATAATTATATTTAAATTATTTATTTTATATTTCAGTTCATTAAAAAAAGGTAGGGAATTTTTATATACATGCAAATTATATAATTGCACATATAAAATAAAAACACTAAATAATTTCACAAAATCTCTTTTCCCTTTCTCTCTTTTTTTTTTTTTTGAAAAAAAGAAATTTTTATTTTGTTTTTTTACCTTGAGTTTCCTTCTTCTTCTTTTTCTTTATTATATTATATTTTTTCCTTTTTTATTGTTTATATTATATTATATTAAGTTGTTTGGTAGATTAAATTTGTATGTTGATCCCAAATTCTATGATGTTGATTTAATTGAATTTACATATGTGTAGGTGATTTTCATAACATTTATATTCTAAGTTGAAATTGTATTTATGTTTGTTTTATTTGGAATTGCATTGTTGTGTTGGGTAGTTGAAATGTTTTGAAATGATGTTTGCTTCATACTTGTTTGTGTGATTTGAAAATTTGTACCTAAGCTATTTTGGCAATGTTAGTTTGTTTCATAAATTGAGTTTGTATATTCATCTAACATTGTATGATGTGCCTAATTTATTCAATTGAATTTGCATGTGTATGTGTGTGTAGGTGGCTTTTATATAATGCTTGTATTCTAAGTAAAAATTTTAATTTCAATTATTATTTTTTTTCAAACTGTATGTTGTGTTGAGCATTTGAAAATTTGTATGTAAGTTGTTGTCGCAATGGTTTGATAGATTGAATGATTTGGTTTGAATGTTTTGGCAATGGTTTGATAGATTGTTTGTATCTAAGTTGTTTTGGCAATGCTAATCTGAAATTGTATGATGTTCCTTATTTATTTAACTGAATTTGCATGTGTATGTGTGTGTAGGCTGCTTTTATATAATGATTGTATTCTAGGTAGTAATTGTATTATGTTTGGTAATTTCAATTATTTATTTCAAATTGTATGTTGTTTTGAGTATTTGAAATGATGTTTACTTTATTTTTGTTTGTGTCCTTTGAAAATTTGTATGTAAGTTGTTTTGGCAATGGTTTGATAGATTGAATTTGTATGTTGATCTGAAATTATATGAGGTGGCTTATTTATTTAATTGAATTTGCATGTGTATGTGTGTAGGTGGTTTTTATATAATGCTTGTATTCTAAGTAGAAATTGTATTATGTTTGGTAATTTCAGTATTATTTTCTTCAAATTGTATGTTGTGTTGAGTATTTGAAATGATGTTTAATTTATGTTTGTATGTGTGCTTTGAAAATTTGTATGTAAATTGTTTTGGCAATGGTTGGATAGATTAAATCTGTATGTTGATCTAAAATTGTATGATGTGCCTAATTTATTTAATTGAATTTGCATGTGTATGTGCTTGTAGGTGGCTTTTATATAATGCTTTTATTCTAGTTAGAAATTGTATTATGTTTGGTAATTTCAGTTTTGTTTTCAAATTGTATGTTGTGTTGAGAATTTGAAATGATGTTTACTTTATGTTTGTATGTGTGCTTTGAAAAATTGTATGTAAATTGTTTTGACAATGTTTTGATAAATTGAATTTGTATGTTGATCTGAAATTTGTATGATGTGCCTAATTTATTTAATTGAGTTTGCATGTGTATGTGTGTGTAGCTGAATTTTATGTAATGCTTGTATTCTAGGTAGAAATTGTATTATGTTTGGTAATTTCCAATTTTTATTTCAAATTGTATGTTGTGTTGAGTATTTGAAATGATGCTTACTTTATGTTTGCTTTGAAAATTTGTATGTAGATTGTTTTGACAATGTTTTGATAGATTGAATTTGTATGTTGATTTGAAATTTGGGTGTGTATGTATGTAGGTGGTTTTCATAATGCTTGTATTCTAAGTTGAAATTGTATTATGATTGCTTTGAAAATTTGTATGTGAATTGTTTTGGCAATGTTTTGATGAATTGAATTTGTATGTTGATCTGAAATTTACATGTGTATGTATGTAGGTGGTTTTCATAATGCTTGTATTCTAAGTTGAAAATGTATTATGCTAATTTTTTTTTTTTCCAAATTATATATGTTGCTTGGAGTAATTGAAATTCTTTGTATATGCATGTTGGTGGTTTCTACAATGAGATGTTTACTTTATGTTTGTATTTTGACTTGCATTTGTATGGTGTGCTCATTTCTTTTCATGGATGGATTGGTTTACTTATATCTTGTGTGTATTGGTGTAGATTGAAATTGTGTATGTGTGACTCCAATAATGTTTCTCTATTATCATATTATATAAATTTGGAATGTATATTTAATAGTTTTATATTTTATTAGTGTATGTTTATTTTTTGTGTTTTATTATTTTATTATAACTACATTATTGCTACTATTATTATTATAGTAGTATACATTTATATTAAATTATTATAGATTATAGTAGTATTTGTTTACTTTTATGAATTAATGTTTTTTAAATTAGGTTTTTTTAAGGTTAAATTGTGAAGTATGTATTTATTTATTATATTAATTAATTATATATATTTATATATCTAAATTTATCCATCATATTTTTTTCATTTTCCACTTTTATTTTTCATTATCTTTTCACCTTTTTTTTTCTTTTATATATTTTATGATTTCACTTTTTTTTTCTATTAACATTATATTATTCTAATTTATTTTTAAAAAAATATTACTAATATAACTTTTAATAAACTTCATAAAATAATTAGAAATAATAATACAATAAGTTTTTAACTAACTTTAAAAAAAAAAAAACAATGTTAATATATTTTATTTTCAAATCAACATATTAAAAAAAATCATTTTCTCTCTCATTTGAACTAGATTAATAAAATTATTATTTTCAATAATTTTAATAGTTTATTAAAAAAATTACATTCATCTCATAAATCAATATGATAAAATTATTTTGGCATGTTGATATGTTAAAAACCCCATATCAACAATGCACGGATTTTAGGGTAAATCAACTTCCACCTTCCCGTGGTTGACCCTGTCAGTAGAGATGTTTAATGTCTCGAAGCAAAGAGAAGCTTTTTATTTAATATACATTATAATAAACATGTAAAAACAACTTTAATGAACAATGTGTGCAACCATCAACATCGATAAATAAAACATTAAAAACATTTAATGAACAATATGTAGCAAACATAGATAAATAAATAAACAACTTTAATGAACAATATATACCAACCATAAACCTATGTAAATAAATATTAATAAACAATTTTAATGACTAATTATAAACTTAGATAAATAGATATTAAAGAACAACTTAAATGAAAAATATGTAGAAACCATAAACCTAGATAAATAAATATTAAAAATTGATTTTAATAAACACCAATGTACTAAACATAGATAAATATTAAAAAAACAACTTTAATGAACTATATGTGCCAACATAAACTAACATAAATAAATATTAAATAACAAATTTATTTTGTAATATTACTTGGAAGAACCTTTGAAAAACGAGGCATTGTATGAAAATAACACCTTTCCTATGGTTTCTACTGAAGAAAAAGCTATAACATGGGATAAAATTTAGAGATGAGGTTTCATGGGCCTATCAATATGCCCACTATGCATGAACTGGGTTGAGGATCTTACACACCTATTTATTACTTTAAATTTCTCTTCTAAACTCTAGGACCTGATAGCCATATTCTTCCATTGCCCAAGACAACCCTCCTAGTTTATCAATGCTTTCTTGGATAATTGGGAAGAATGTCCTCTTAAAAGTATTGTTCTAAATAAAGCATGCATTATCATCCTTAGATTTCTAATTGAACGTTTGGAAAAAAAAACTCTAGAATTTTAAAAATTCATGTGCCTCCCTTGACATTATTTGGAACCTCATTCTTTCTCAACTCAAATCGACAATTTCCTCCTCACAATGGACTACACAATATTGGGAATGGTCTCCAGAAGAAAAAATCATAATAATACACTCGCGACTAAGCTTTTATCCCTCCCTTCCACACAACACTTATATTCTTCCTTTCCTTGACAATCCCTCCTCCTAGTTTCCCCCACCACAAGGTTTCATTAAGCTCAATTTTGATGGCACCTTCACAAGAAACCTTAGACTAGCTAGCTATGGAGGTTTCTCTAGGAAATGTTGTGGTCAAATTATCCATATATTTGCAGGTAAGTTGGGTTTCATCACTAATAACAAATTTTTACTATGGGGCTTAGAACATGGCCTTTGCATAGCATTAATCAGATCAATGGCTATCATCGAGCGCGAAAACTCCTCATCAAGTAGAATATTTTATCATAAATCAGTGATTTTGAAGAAAATACAATGTGGAACATCTCTTTCAAAAATTTCTAGCAGTTGGTGCATCTAAGCTCAGCCATCCAAATTAGCATCCTTGCTATGTTGTATTCAAGCTCCCTTGTTGCCCCATATATGTCGATACGGAAACAAAATTTCATACAACCTAGAAACTATACTGGACTCTAGGATCCATACATTATATATTCCCTAGACTACATTAAACTCTAACTCTTTGGAGACTCAACTAATACAGACTGACGACCTCTAATGGAGGTGGCAGGGGATGGAAATAGACTCAAGGGAGGGTCTTATCTCACCATGACACCACCCTCATCCTATGTATAAACAAACAATTGTAAGTAAAATGACGAACCATTATTATCACGTAAGGTGGGTTAATTGTGAAGTATGATGACCAAGATTTTACTGGTGAGGGAATTATATCTAGGGGAATACAAGCGTGCTAGAACACACACACTTTTATGAAGTAATGTTTTTCAAATTATGTTTTTTTAGGTTAAATTGTGAAGTATGTATTTATTTATTATATTAATTAATTATATATATTTATATATCTAATTTTATCCATCTAATTTTTTTTTCATTTTCCACTTTTATTTTTCATTATTTTTTCACTTTTTTTTTCTTTTATATATTTTATGATTTCACTATTTTTTCTATTAACATTATATTATTCTAATTTATTTTAAAAAAAATATTACTAATATAACTTTTAATAAACTTCATAAAATAATTAGAAATAATAATTTTAACCAAATTTAAAAAAAAAAAACAATGTTAATATATTTGATTTTCAAATCAACATATTAAAAAAAATAATTTTCTCTCTCATTTGAACTAAATTAATAAAACAATTATTTTCAATAATTTTAATAGTATATTAGAAAAATTACATTCATCTCATAAATCAATATAATAAAATTATTTTGGCATGTTGATATGTTAAAAACCCCATATCAACAATGCACGGTTTTTGCAGCAAATCAGCTTCCACCTTCCCGTGGTTGACCTTGTTAGTAGAGATGTTTAATGTCTCAAATCAAAGAGAAGCTTTTTATTTAATATACATTATAATAAACATGTAAAAACAACTTTAATGAACAATGTGTGGAACCATAAACATCGATAAATAAAACATTAAAAACATTTAATGAACAATATGTAGAAAACATAGATAAATAAATAAACAACTTTAATGAACAATATATACCAACCATAAACCTATGTAAATAAATATTAATAAACAATTTTAATGACTAATTATAAACTTAGATAAATAGATATTAAAGAACAACTTAAATGAACAATATGTAGCAACCATTAACCTAGATAAATAAATCTTAGAAATTAATTTTAATGAACACCAATGTACTAAACATAGATAAATATTAAAAAAACAACTTTAAGGAACTATATGTGCCAACATAAACTAACATAAATAAATATTAAATAACAAATTTATTTTGTAATATTACTTGGAAGAACCTTTGAAAAACGAGGCATTGTATGAAAATAACACCTTTCCTATGGTTTCTACTGAAGAAAAAAGATATAACATGGGATAAAATTTAGAGATGAGGTTTCATGGGCCTATCAATATGCCCACTATGCATGAACTGGGTTGAGGATCTTACACACCTATCTCTTACTTTCACTTTCTCTTCTAAACTCTGGGACCTGATAGCCATATTCTTCCAATGCCCAAGACAACCCTCTTAGTTTATCAATGCCTCCTTGGATAATTGGGAAGAATATCCTCTTAAAAGTATTGTTCTAAATAGAGCATGCATTCTCATCCTTATATTTCTCACTTGGAACGTTTGGAAAAAAAAACTCTAGAATTTTAAAAATTCATATGCCTCCCTTGACATTATTTGGAACCTCATTCTTTCTCAACTCAAATTGATAATTTCCTCCTCACAATGGACTACACAATATTGGGAATGGTCTCCAGAAGAAAAAAGCATGATAATACACTCGGGACTAAGCTTTTATTCTTCCCTTCCACACAACACTTATATTCTTCCTTTCCTTGACAATCCCTCCTCCTAGTTTCCCCCACCACAAGGTTTCATTAAGCTCAATTTTGATGGCGCCTTCACAGGAAACCCTAGACTAGCTAGCTATGGAGGTTTCTTTAGGAAATTTTGTGGTCAAATTATCCATATATTTGCAGGTAATTTGGGTTTCATCACTAATAATGTATTTGTACTATGGCGCTTAGAACATGGCCTTTGCATAGCATTAATCAATGGCTATCATCAGCTCCTCATCAAAGTAGAATATTTTATCATCATATCGATTTTTAAGAAAATACAATGTGGAACATCTCTCTCAAAAATTTCTAGCAGTTGGTGCATCTAAGCTCACCCATCCAAAGTAGCATCCTTGCTTTGTTGTATTCAAGCTCCCTTGTTGCCCCATATATGTTGATTTGGAAACAAAATTTAATACAACCTAGAAACTATGCCCTGGACTATAGGATCCTTACATTATATATTCCCTGGACTCTGTTAAAATCTAACTCTTTTGAGACTCAACTAGCCCTGGACGAACGACCTCTAATGAAGGTGGCAGGGGATGGAAATAGACTCAAGGGAGGGTCTTATATTTCCATGACACCACCCTTGTCCTACGTATAAAGAAACAATTGTAAGTAAAATGATGAACCCTTATTATCACGTAAGGTGCGTTGATTGTGAAGTATGATGACCAAGATTTTACTAGTGAGGGCATTATATCTAGGGGAGTCCAAGTGTGTTAGAAGATTGGAAACATGTCCAGATGTATGATGGTTTCCTTTGGCCCTAAATGCCATATTACATTCATCAACGTCAGGCACCCACAGTGGGGGAGAAATCCTGAAATGTAGTGGAGAGGCTAGTTGAGTCTCAAAAGAGTTTTAGGTTGACAAAATTGCCACATATACTAAAAAAAAAAAAAATTTAATGAAGGTTGAGAGATCATGGAAGTAAACCATATATTCTCTTGAATTATCATATTTTCTCACACAATATATAATAGTAAGATGGTTTCCTCTTCTTAGTTTCATGTTGAGTCACTAACATATTACAATAGCTTAATTGGGGAAGAACAACAAGACAATGAAATTCCATTTATATAACTTGATCTAGATTATTTACCTTGAACAAAAGGCTCGTCGAGGGGAAAATATTTTCATAAAATAGCTAGTACCACAAGCCTATTAGTTTTAGAACAATGTATTTATAGATAAAATGTATATTTTTTATACACCAAGGGAGCATATTACCGTTCAGGAATTGAAGTATATCTAAGTAATCAAAGGGGGTCTACCAATCTAACACAATAGGCATATAAATTATTCTAGTCCTTGAATCCTCAAAGAAGGAATATGTTACTAGAAACATGTTTGGTGATAGCTCAACTTGGAGTAATAAAACGTCCATGTTCAACTTCTATGTCATCAACCGATAATTATTAGCCTCCAATGGTTTTTTTGGTCAATAATCATTGTTTTCCTAGCAGCAAAAAATCCCATTATTTTTCCGACAACACCACACCTAAATATTGGATAATTCTTTTTCCAATGCCCTCAAAGTAGTGGATACCAAAGGGGGCCTTAGAATGCAAAAATGAAGCTTCCCATCCCACCACATGCACTAAATCTTCTTCATTATGATCTCAAGGTTCCTAAACTTGAGTTTTCTCTTGTAAATACTATATTGGAGTATAAACATTTGAACTATTGTTGTATGGACATAAATACCTAATATGGTTTAGATTACCAATTTCAATTAGAACCTATCCAACCAAATAAATGTTGTATAAAACAAATAGATTTTAATTTTTTTCATCTGTGTAATTGGAATGTGGCCATAAAGATAATTTCAAGAAAAATAAATATATTGTACTATTTTGGAGCTTTCAAGTATGTTTGTATTCATAATCGTGCAAATGATTGGCAACAACATTTGCTTTCTAAGATCATATTTCCAATCTCATTCAAGTGGAGAGCCTTCAAAAGATTGTAAGAAAAAATGAAATGAAACTGATATTTTCGAAGGACTGCAACAGTTGGAAATATATTTCCATGGAATATTTTGTGATACCTATACACACCTCCAATCTCAATCAATCCCTATCATGGGATATTTATTCCTCCATAATTTTTTTAATGAATTTTTTTTTTCTAAGTTGTTAGAGTTTTCCCAAAGAATTAAACTAAAATATTCCCTCCACTTCCTTATTTAGTATTAAATTCTCTAGTATTTTGGCTCCTTTTCTTACTCTACCACCGAATTTATCACATGTTTTATGTAGTGCCTCTTAGGCTTCACAATAAAATAATTTGTCCAATATATCTCTAATAGAAGCCCAAATTTAAACCAACAAACTATAAATCTTGAATACATTTTTATCCTATCTATGTCTACATTATCATATGTTTACTTTAGTGAATGCGATCTGAATTGTAGATCCTTGGATTAGATGAATTAATTTGACATCACAGAGTGATATATTTAGGGTAAAATTCATAATTTTTAAGAAATTATCTATATTTTCTCAATCTCAAGGTGCTAGATAGATACTCGAGGCATTTAGTTATATTCTTGGAACTCAAGGATTCCTTTGCAACTATATTGTGGCATTGATTTATAAGTATGTAAAGGATTTATTTAATCATTTTGTTTTTTGGATGTCGATATTTGATTTTATGTTTTTGTGTTATTTTATTTTAAATATTAAATTAGTGATTTGTGCTTGGTTCCATTCTCTTTCTCTCTAATTTCAAGTTTAGACTAGGATGACTATAAAGCTTTTGGAACTCTAACAATTTCTACATTTTATCTTATCATGGGGTGTAGGTAACTTGAACAAAATATATTATTTCCAACCTAGGATGCTAATACACGGTGGAATTTAATTGAATTATTTATCAACCAACACAATAATTGTAATAAGAATAGCATATTGACAAAGTGTGGTGTGTAGTTGAAAAGATGAAAGAAAGAGGATTTTTATGTTTTTCTATATTTTGGAGGTAGGCCAGCCTAGGATGATAATAAAGGTGGAATTTAATTGGATTATTTATCAGCCAACACAATAATTTTAGAAAGTGTAGTATAATGGAAAAGTGTGATGTGTAGTTGAAAACTTATGAAAATAAAGAGGATTTCCATGTTTTTCTATCTTTTCGAGGTATGTCATTTTATTCCAACCTGGGATGCTCATCTAGGGTGAAATTTAACTTGACTTATCTAACACAATCATTGCAATAGTTGTAGCATGATATCAGCATGTGGTGCACAGTTAATAATATCAAAGGAAAGAGGTATGTTGTGTTTTTCCTTCTTACAAAGGCATGCCATAAAATATACATGGATCACCTATATTCCCTCACCTTTCTAGCCTATTATATGAAAACAACATAATGTTTTAAATAGCCATCCCTGGGTCAATGGTCAATTCTTAGTTGAACCACTTAGGGAAATACATTATGCCATATACATCAAAATGAATATGTAATGGTTTTGCAAACAAACAAATACTATCACCAAATCAAATTAAATATTGTTTATTTTCGAGTAGCTCGTAGCGTTGCTCCATGGTTACCTACAATTAGATTTTTATAAGTTCATGTGCATAATATGACATCTACAACCACACAATTTGAAATAAATATCTTAAGATAAATCTTGAAATGCCAGAGGACATGAGAATTATCATGACTATTCCATGATCCTTCTATTATTTAGGAGTGGTGACACTAAAGAGGCCAAAGTTTGTAATTAGTGATATTGTATCTTCTCCGAAGACATTGAAATGGATTTGAATTGAGATAAGTCATTTGTTTTCTATAGAATAGTATCACAACACTAGAAGAACATGATTTCAAATTTTCTCCCTTTTCCTTGGCCCCTTTTGAGGAAGCATATTTTTATTTGGGTTTCCCGTTGAAGCACTCAAAGATATGGAGTGAAGTTGTAGTTGTAACTTATGGCTCATTGACAACATCAAGAAGGTCAACTGTTAGGTACATATATGGATCTCTATGGATATCAAGGTGGAACTCATGAAAAGAATCCTATTCTCCATCCTTGTATTTTATCTTTGAGTAGCATGCATCCCCAATTATAGTATAAATAGAAATAGGAATGAATGGTTCTGTTATCATTGTAAAACTAATAGGAAGTGAAGGGGCATTCCATTGGTTAATTGGGAGGACCTATCAGAAATAGTCCAAGGAACAATATGATTGGGGTATGAAGCACATATCACTTTTATCAAAGGCCTTGGCTCGAAAGGAGGAATGGAAACTCATTATTGAGAGAGATATCTCACAAGAAATATTGATCAAGAAATGCACAAACTCAAGAATGGATGAAAATACATAAAAAAATCACATAAAGGGGGGTTGGAAACTCCTCTTGAAGAGAGGTATTTTGCTATAATATTTATTAATATACCCATAAACCAAATTCATATATATAAGTTGATTAAAATGCCTAACAAATGTCACAAAATGGGTTATTCAATCTCATCATAAAGAGAGGTCTCTAGTAGGAAATATTGACCAAGATAATAAATTTAATGCATATGGAGTGATGAATTAAAAAGGATAATAAATTACACAAATGGATCTCTTCATTCTGGAAATATTTGCTAGAGTATTTTTTTGTGATTAGAATATGCCTATTTTGGTGTGTGGCAATGGCACAATGGCTCATTTAGGTAGGGATCAAGGACATGGGAAGTATCAGGACTTTGATATGCCAAGCGACTTTAAATATTTAATGTTTTTTCAAAACTACCATATCTTAGAAAATTTGGTTTTATCGTCAACCCACTTATCAATGGATAAACCTCAACCATTCACCAAATATCTAGATATTTGAGGGGGGATGGTTGTTCAATGGCATATTTTTACTAGCCACTTCATCAATTTTGGGATTAGGCTTGTCAAGGAGGAGGATACACTTTGGTAGAGTGTCTACCCCATATGGGGTGCATATCAGGGCTAAAGAAGAAACAGTGACCGCCTAAGAAGGCTGACCCTTTATAACCTTATTAAATTCAAGCCCCATTACATTTACTTAAAGGAGAGATATAATAGTTGGGGTACTATTATCAGTAAGTAAACTATAATAATAAGATCAACAAGGGAATACCGTAAGTGGCAATGAATAGGGGTGTAAACAGCCCCTTTTTAAAGGTGTGACGTACTATTATTTGCACCCAATGCCTTACGGCACAGTGTTGCTTTTGGCTCAATATTGCCTGCACCGAGTGAGCCGCATACAAGTATAGTCAATTTAAATCCATGGATGGCGTCAAACCATGAATCACCATTCAAAGCATCGGTATTGCCTATGAAGTACTGCCCATTACTAAGTGGTACTACATACTGCTCACTCCTTAATCTGAAGAGACCTATATTTCTTCTTTACCCTAAAGGCTGACATTTTTCTTATATGTATGGTGGGTTTGAATTTGGAAGTTCTAGGCACCACCAAAGGTGATACCCTTTTCATGGTTGACACTCAATAAGAAAATATTAACTTGGGATGCATTGTAGTGCAAAGGCTAGTAGGGTCCCAACTATTGTCCATGGTATGCGGAGGGTATAGAAACAATTTCTCATTTATTCATGAATTTCTCATGCTTCGGGAAATATAGAGTTTTGCAACTAGGTTAATGTCCTCTGAGCCTATTTTGGATGGTTAGAGGTTGGAGGTGTAGCGTTCAAAAATTTGCTTGAACAAGAAAAATACGTGATAATAGAGCTCAAAGACTCCCTCTTCACATCATATGGTTAATTTGGCTAGCCAAAAATTCAATGGATGAAAAAGAAAAAGAAAAATCCATACCAATCAATTAAAGATTAATTTCCAGACGGAACGATAAGGAAGAAAATGAAGGCCCCTAAGTTCTACTTTCCCTAATCAGGGCCCTTGGAAAAAGCATGGTATACCTTAATGAATTTTCAATAGATAACCCATGCTAGAGTGACACTGATCAAGTCCTCCCTCTCATAAAAAATGTCAAAATCTCATTCTTATTAGGATTAGGGAGGAGGGAAAACAATAAAGTGGAGCTAATGGTAACTTCTACACTTATCTAGGACGGTCCCAACTATTTTCCATAGCATGTGGAGGGTATGGATAGCTCTGATTCTCACATTAGTTTTGTTTATCCTTGATTTTTTTGCCCTGGTTAACCCATCAATTTATTAGTTTAATGCATCTAGATTTCGCCTTCATTGACATATTAACGTAGTTATTTATTCAACCCAACCATATTTTCTATGCCTTCTTAATTTAATCCACATATGCCTTGATTATTACATGCATCTATTTATCCAATCAATTTAGTTGTTTATTGAATTAAACTCCATCATTGTTGTTGTTATCGATCCCTCCATCATTACATGTGCATTAGTTCGTTAAAAATGTCTTATCTAATGTTTGATTAGTTTTAATTTTTCTATGTGATTCAATGTTTTATTAAGTCTTATGTTTTAAAATGAATACAATTTTAAGAATAAACAAAGAAAATACAAAATGGTTGAAACACACTAAAATTTTTATGGATTTAACTTCACCTTTTTTAGGTTACTAGTCCTATATTTTAAGATGGATACCAATTTCATTGGCATATAATAAAAATTAGAGCACATACAAGTATGTCAATCTAGGAAAGCATGATAGTTTTAGCTCCATGAAGATAGAAGATCTAGTCTAGTGCCATTGGAAAATTTTCCTTATATATAAGAATAAAGATAACTACGCAAGAAATCTTCCAGAGGAAAAAAAAAAAATGTATATCTTAAAGATAGTTATATGGATGAAATAATGGTAAATCGTGACTCAAACACAAGTTCATTACCAATGGTTGTTCTTGGCATCCTAAAACTCAAACTGAATGCCAACATAATGAGGGGTATTAAATGAATGATTATCTACATCATCATCATCTAGACCCTTAATGTCTTGATGTACTTATCTTGATATACTCACATCTTCATTAAAATATCTAATAATTGAAAAATCAATATAACATTTTTGGTTGTGTGCTCATGTTTTGAGTTGTTCTAATTTTGTAATATTTTTGTTGAAGATGGCGACAGGAAACGATGAAGGAGGCATCCTGAAACATCATTCCTAATCCTAGTTGGAAAGTGATCACCTAAACTAGGTGGGGCCCACACAGGTGATTTTTGGCGCAAAGTCTATTTTTAGACTATGTCTATTTTTAGACATTTCGATCATATTCTATGAGTTGCGGGATGCTATTTGTGGATGGTTGGTCAAGTTGGAAAAATAGATGGACTTCTATTTTTAGAAATATTGGGCGGAATCTATTTTTAGATTGCCAGTCTAAAAATAGGTATGTTGAATATTATTAGCTCTTAATAATATTTGGACTATAAACATTATCTTATTCTCTTGGAGCACTTCAGTTAAGTGCACAGATGTGGCACAGGAGCTGACAGAAGGAATTACGCTATTCCCGAGGGTTAAGTGGAGCTATTTCATGGATACTTTAGTTAGAACTCATGTGAGAGAGTTTGGTGGAGGTTATTGAGGAAGTTAATGGAGTTGTGTTCAGTTTAACTAATCTAAACATAGTTGAGCTATTTGTATCTAGTTTAACTGATTGATACAATTAGTGAGAGTGGTGTGAATTAATTATTAATTAATTCACTAATTTTAAACTCATTAATCAACTAAAGAATACATCAGTTAACTTCAGTGCATGGACAGTTTCAGTGGAGACCAGTGGAGAGATAGGTGAAAGAGCAGTGTGACTATCAGTTGTGACTATAGTGATGCATGATTTTCATCCAACGCTCAGTAGAGATGGCTATAAGGACTATGTGAGCAAGGCTAGAGAAATTCGAACTCATCAAGAGCTATTCTTCAGCAGGGATTCCGCAGTAGAGGCAGGCTAAAGGCTGGCAAAGATCGGTGCATGGGATTTGCAAGATCAGGGCCTGATTAGTGTGTAACAATTGGAGATTGTACTGAGTGCTTGTGAGGAAATTTGTATAATGTTTTTTACATGATATCTATGACATATATAATATACATATAGTTGGGGGTTTTCAGCTTTAAGCTTTCCCATAAATTACTATGTTCATATGTGTGAATTTTTATGGTTTTAATGTGTGCATGCAATGGATTTTATTTCCGCATGTAATGATCAATGGTAGAAGAGATTCTGTATTGTGCATGAAGATAAATAGTGTGTGATCAGGAGAATCTCGGTGGATAACATATCAGTTATTGAAATTTCTACAATTTTCTTGTATTAACATTTTTGCTATTATTTCTCTATGTTTTGATTTTTTAGAGATGTTGAAATAGTATACCCTATTCCTTCACGTTTCAAAAAGAATATTCTGAATTTCTAGTGACTAAGGACTATATTTTAAAGCCACCATTAGGGTCATATCCAATATAAAATACATTAAGCAAAAGTTATAGGTGAAAAGTATTCCATTTACATAAGAAACATGTATTTTTTCTAAACAAAGATCAAAGAATTTCATCTATCATACCCATAAGAGAAAAAAGAAAAAAATAACTTCCAATTTTATTTTCTTATTAGACCTCAAGAAAAAAATTGCCATGTGGTCCCCAGATGTGGGTGATTAGTTGCAATGGTACGTGGAGAAGGTTATGGGTCGGCGCATGGGCTCAATACTTCGCCACCCAAACTCACGTCATATTCCTCATAAGTATACCCACCGTCATTTGCATTTTCGCATTAATGCAGCACAGAAGCCTAGACCAGCTTCCGTCCATTATGAGAATGGCTATCTCTGGAAGCTTCATTCCTGCTCTGCCTCCCTTGCGTTCTAGTTGCTGTAGAGCCTAGCTCTTGAACCAGCACAGGGCGTCACTGCTCCATCGTTTACTGCATTGATTTAACTCCTGGCATTCACATATCGCAGAGCACACTCTGCAATCCGTGGCTCAGTCTGCCCAATGTGAATTCCCATAATCTGCGAGAAAGCCCTCCCCTGAACTCCATCCCCATTCATTCTGCTGGTCGGTCCTGTCACCTTGCTCAGAGAATCATGCCACGCCTTCGACAGCGTGTGCATTGCTGGCGAGCCAGCAGTCGTGGTCATCTCCCCCGCCAGCCCTCCACTTCAACTTCTGACTCTTCATTACCCTCCTCGGATAACTTCACCAGTCATTATCCTCATACCAGAAGCAGTTGTGGTTGTGGACGTGGGCGTGGGCTTTCTCAATCTCAATTGGGCTCGCCCCACTTTCCTGTCTCTCCAATTATCAACCCTGGGCATCTTCACACTACCTATCTTTACTTCCCTTTCTCGTTGAACCGGCCTACAATAACTGCCACCATTACCATCGAGCTCAAGGAGGAGCCCCTTGGTTCAGAAGTGGAGAATTCTGGCACTAGTTTGGAGAAAAGGGCCGGCGACAAGCTTTGCACTCCACCAAGCGTCAGCCTGAAGATAAAATCTTCTAGCTACAGTGAAACTCAGAACATTGGCCATGAAGACAACCTGGGCAACATCAAGCAAGGTTGCCACAGTGTCAAAGACAAAAAGCAGGCATAGGAAGATGACCCGTATGCCTATGGCTATCGTGTTGTTGAGGAACCCCCCTCATTCTCTGATGATTCTTAATCTGGTCAGAACTCGCAGTTTCTTCCTTCACAGGTTTTTGGCTGGGTACACTCCTAAGCTCATCATGTTTACTTGCTCATCGCTTCAGTTTTTTGATAATCTGTCAATGTTCCAAGGCCGGTTTCCCCTGTGTGGGCGGCATGTTTTTGTTTTTTAGCAGGATGGTTTTTGTTTGTCTGGTATGTCTGGTAAACTTTTTAAGTCATGTTTGCAGCGTAAGAATGCCGCTACTATGGGCAAGCTCTGCTGAGGCCGCTGCCTCTTTGTAATTCATTTTTTTATTATAAATAGAATAGATAAATTCAGAAAAAAAACAAAGTGCCATGTGGTAATTCATAATGGTAATGTTAACTTACCTAAGAAATAGAAATGTCGCAAAAGTTGGATTTCACAAAGCCTTTAGTTAGTGAATACAAAACCAAATCTAGGTGAGTTTGGGCTCAAATTAGGATAAATTTTAATGGAGGAAATCCAATAGCCATTGAAACAATTTTTAAACGACTTGTTAGTATGAGTACAAACATTATTAGAATTCATGTTTGTTGATTCTCCCTTGTTTATTTGTTCAACTAGTACCATAAATCAAGTTTTATTAATGGAGGGGATAGAGAACTAAATTTCAAAAGGGCCTTAACCAATTAACACCTATTTGTCAAAGTCCACATATGAGTAATTATTACCTTGTCAATTTGTGTGAGACAAACTCTACGATGTATGGAAAACAACTAAGATGATCAGTTAAGGTCCCTACATAATATCCATCATATATATAAGTTGTAAAACTCGAAACAAATCTAGTGTTGGATTTAGAGGCAACCATCCAAGAGTGAGAAATATCGAGTTATAGTAGCATAAAGCGAGCTCACGAGAAAAACATAAAATGATGTTTCCTAAGTTAATTGAAGATAGTAATATGTTTAAGCCCATTGTATCTAGTTAGAGTGCTTGGAAGGAGAAAATGTGGACATCCCCAATAGAGTTCAACATTGTGACATGTGTGTTCTTCATAAGCAAGATGTATAAATGTGATAATAGCAAGGTACCAACAATCACACCAATGAAGATGGGATGGATATATTTCAAACAATTATTGCGTATGTATGTGATTATGGAAAGGTACTGACAATTCCATCACCTTCGTTGGTGTGATTGTTGAAGGTGGAATGAACCTTTGAGCCTTGATGAATGTAGTTTACCCTAAGTTTCATCCTCAAAATGAGGAAAAATGCATGATGGGTTAAAAAAAAAAGAGGCAAATCAAGCCTAATAAAGTAGTTTCAAGTAGATTAAATTGAAAATGAAATTACCATTCTTCCATTGCATGAATTTCCCCAATTAATTAATTTCATTTACAAAAACAAAAGACTTGATGCTAAAAAATAATATAAAGTTTTAAATTCCCCTGATCAGGGTGCGATCTTGGTATTGATTCGCAGGCTAGATCATCATTAAATCATTAAAGGAGAGGCCTTGTGGCTTGCAAGATAGGCTGGCTAGCATCAGGTTTCTATTGGATGGAAGCGGTGAAGGCCGTGTGTGAAGGACATGACTGAATTCACGAGTGAGCCATCATACGGTAAGTGGGGTATAATGGAATGGAGCCTCCGGCAGGAGTTTATACTCTGGTTATGGTATTGTGAGAGCATATCTCCGCGGGTGAAGATCATCGGGACCAATGTCGACAGGAGCGATGGAGCAGTGAACCATAGGCTGTGACACCCAGCAATCCAAGGGTATGTTGTTTTGTCCTTTACACTGTTTTGTCTCTCGATTATGGAAATCACTATAAATTTCATGCTTTCAGATTTGCATTGGAATAGTTTTTTGGGTGTAACGGCTCCACTGGATGCATGGGGTCCTGAGAAGCTCTATGTGGTTTTACCTGGGTTGATAAAGTCTATTTCCATTTTGTTTGGCATCATGCTTCATAAAATGGGGGATATGGGGATGGGTAGGGTAGTAGGTGATTACAAAAACCATGAACTGGTAGGGTTGGCCACCCAATATGCAAGTTGGCGTAACCACCCTAACCTACACATTAAATTGAAAGAGCATTTTGTGGTTACGGCATAATTTTTCCGCCTCTCTAGGGAGTGCGGGCAAGATAGGATCAACATTGTTGTAAGGACAAGAGGGAAACCGGGGAAATCCCGACACCAGTCCTTGGGTAGGGGTGTGGGTCATAATCATGGTCGCGACATGGGAATTCGGCTTATGAATTACTTGTTACGACTCATTGATAATATGATGTATTTTTGTATGGTTCTCATTACTGTCGCAGACACAAGGTCTAGACAAGATTTCAAGAGCCCAATTGGGGGCACATAGGAACATTTCTTCATCGCTTACCAAACCGCTACAAGGAAGAGGATGTTGATAGTGCGTGCAAAGAGTGTAAAGCAGGAATCAGAGGCAGAATGCAGGAGGAAAACCTGGAAGCGGGGTGCTCAAAAATAGAAAGGAGAGCCCTCCTCCCAAGTGCCGAGGAGGTCGGGGCACAGACCTCAAGCCAAACATATTAAGGATACCACTCAGGCATACGCTCAAGAGATTTTGTGTCATGTTAGGAAATTAATAGCGAAGTGGGAGGAGGCCCTCACTCACCAAGCAAAAGAAGAAGATGCAGTTCTGGAAGGAGAAGTTATTGTGCCTGACCTAGGCAACATTAGAGGTAGAGTTTCACAGTACTAGAAAACCCTTCATCTGTATTGGAGGATAAAAAATTTGGCGGCAAAATCCATCATGCACACCACTAATTTTATGCAGGTAGATCCGTCATTACAGGAAATTCAGAAAGATTTCCAGCTGGTGTAGTTCCAAGTTCCGCAGCAGAATTTTCGTCTAGGAAGAATCGAACAACTCCTTAAGAGGCCGCAACAATCTGAGATGCCCGAGTCTAGTGCTAGAGACCTAGCGCCCATCGAGTCCTCGGAGGACTAACGTGTTACTCATCCTATCAATTTACTGTTATGTTTATGTTTATTTTGAAGAAGAACATAGAAGGCAATAGTCTTAGCAAGTCAAACTTCTTTAAGGAATTAGACAGATTGGTTTATAGTGCTGTGTATGGTAGACTAAATACATTTCGGTTTTGGATGGCATATAATGCCTTTCGATGACCAACAGACCTGGTTTCCCCACCATATCTATTGTAATTTTCCCTTTTTGAAAAATGAATGAAAATGGAAGGTACTACTCATCTTACCAAAAAAAAATAGAAAGTTTTAAATTACTTTCTACATGGTAATAAATAGAACAACAAGAGAAAATATTAAATACAATTAGCATGCATTTTTATTGAAGAAGAATTTCAAATGCATGATAATAATGGATGAGTGGATTTAATGGTACATTGATGATAGCTTGGATTCAATTTTTTTTGTTGAATTATATGATGAAGATTTCGATATGCATTGTCCATCTTCTTATACCTGGGAAAATATATTAAAAGTGAGAAAATGTGAGCTAAACCACTATTATTCTCAACATTTTGAACTGCAAGGTGAGGCTCATAGTTAGGAGCAATGTGGTGTTGATGAGCACATTTCCCATAATGAAATGTGTAACTTGGTGTGTATGTTTCAATATACATGTTGAAGAAGAAGAATGTAAAGATTAAGAGCTACTTTGGATTTTGATTATGAGAAAGGGAACATGACTAAATAGGTTTCAAAGAACATTAATAGATAGACATAAACAACTAAGTATTTTAACTTTATGCCAAAATGATTTGTGAGAAAATAGTGAGTATTCAAATTTAAGACCTAATTTTAGAAGACACATAAATGCTAATCATACAATACCTCAATAGAAAACCAATACTTTAGAGCAAGAGGATGCATACCTAGACATTTATGAACATCTTCGTAAATGGGAGAATGCTTATAGGTAGGTTGGAAGAAAATAACCTTTAGAATCGGAAACAATGTATATCATTTAAATATCCCCTAAGAAGGGTGTCCAAGAGTGGGCATTCCGCCATGCCTTCCCCCTCGCCTTGACATGAGGCCAACTTGCATGAAAGGGAGTCATGGCTCCCACTATAGTTTGCACATTACATGTGCTCATGTCACTTCATTGATCATGGCACAAAGCCTGCATAAGGTTCAACATCATTTGAATATTGCAGGTTGTATAGGGAGGTATAGATGGGCTCAGTAGGAGAATTCTATTAGATTGGAGGATGAGAGTAGTGACCGACGAGCATGGATGCCTGGAGATTATGCCCAATAGTTGTTGTGACTCATTGGTTTTTTTGCTTGCAACATTGAGTAGTCTTCTCATGTTGATGTATGTCAAGGTCTAGCACAACCAGCATGTTTGTATCAATTTCTATTTACAAGATGTGTTAGTTAGATGAGGTCTTAGCAATCTCAAGGCTCTGAACTGAACTTATGTTACTGTAATAAAACAAATTTAGTCTTTGTAATCCTCATTTGACATAATGCACTGCACCTAACTTCTATATATATATATATAACAACAAAAATTATATATTACTCAACAAGAGATGACCTAGAATTTTCACAATTATGACAATTGGGCATTTGAGAAAATTTGTAAGAAGCTAATATACAAAAATCACATGATAAGTTAGAGTTGATATACATACATGTGAGTCTTAACTCTTATAACCTCAATTATCTATCTACACAAAAGTATCCTTTGTAAAGTTCAAGGATTCACCCGTCATTACAATCTTTGTTATCTTATATCATCTTACATTAAAGAAAACAATAAGTATATAAAAAATTAATGTTAAAAACAAGTAAAATTTTACTTATTTGATGAATTGAATCTACGCTCTCAAGGATTTGAAATTTAAAATCTACAGTCTAGAGAATTTGAAATTTAAAAAAGTTAAAAAAATTGAATCTATACTCTAGAAGATTTGAAATTTTAAAAAGAGTTAAATAAGTAAAATAAAAATGTAAAAAGTAAAAAAAGAATATAATACTACACGGAATTCAAAAAAACACAAAGAGGCGTGATGAAAATGCTAGATTTGAAATTTAAAAAAGTTAAATAAATTGAATCTACACTCCAGAAGATTTGAAATTTAAAAAGAGTTAAATAAAAGAAAGAAAACAAGTAAAAAGTGAAAAAAACAAAAAATTAATACTACACCCCATTCAAGAAAACACAAACATGATGAAAATGCTTTTTACTATTGAGGTGGTGAAACGTAATGCCAAAAAAGCAAGATCCAATGGTGAACCGTAATCCCAAAAAAGCTAAGATCCAATGTTTTTTCCATAGTGCTGACGTAACCACCGTTTGAGGTGAGAAACTGCTGCGATTCAAAAAAGCGCTCTGTTGTATCTAGCTTTTGATTAGTGGTTCAAAAAAGTCATTTAACTTGTCTCTGTAACGAATGCTTCAATAGATGGATAGTCATGCATTACAAATTTCAGGTATATATACATCCAGCCTCCCAAATTTGTCATTATCTTCCTCCTCTGTCCATCGCCTGCTTTGTCTGTCTGTGGGGATTGGGAGTCTGAGTCTGAGTCGAGTATGTGTCTATGTCTGGTCTGGTTTGGTGTCTAAGTCATGTGGGTGTATGTGACAGAGGAGAAAGAGGCAGCAGGACTGAAAGAAATAGGATTTGGGTAATTGTTCACACTTTCTGTATTCAAATTGCTTTTCAGAAATTATTGGTTAAGGGTTTCAAGTACATTTCTTCTCAACTCTGCTGTTTTTGTATGTTTTTATGAAAAGCAATGTCTGATACTACACTGAAAATTTACACTGTATTAACATTCTTTTATGAAACAAAATTCTTTGTTCTTTTGTTATTATTCAGAATTCTGTCCATGAAGCTCTTTCTCAGGAAAAAAAAGCCACAGCCACTCTAAACTCCAGCTCCAGCTCCAGCTCCAGCTCCAGCTCCAGGTATGCGCTGGTTCCCTCTCTCCCAAATGATGGAACCGATGTTATGAAATTTGAATGGTAGATCAACCCTCCTGGAATTAAATTAAATTTTCATGGATTAATTTAATATATCAGCATTTCTGATCACCGTTTTCCAGACACTTTATTGGATCATAATTAAAATTAAAAGAATAAGTTTCATAGTTAAAAAACCACATAGATTTGGAAATCGTTGGTTAAGGAATATTATTTAAGCTGAAATTGACCCGAACATCTTCCCTGCAAAGAAAATAACACTAAATCCTAACTCTTCAGGCTCCGAGATCTTTGAACTCTTTTCTTTTTTAAATGAATTACAATTTGATTGAAAACTAGATTTGAACCCTTCAGGCTCCTCTCTTTTTTTTTTCTTCTGGGAACTCAATCTGCACATGGAAATAATGGGTTTGGATCGACGACTGGGTCATGCTTCCTCTGCTTCTTTCTATGCTATCTTTTGCAGGGGATGCATTTTGGTTAGGCCTTCGCCTTAGCCGTTTTTCCTACAACCCTATCATTTGCATCTTCCCTTGTAGATTATTCACTAGCTCCCGATAATTGGTTCTTCCACCAGCGGATCTAAATTAACAAGATCAACCATTCTTTAGCTCTCTCTTTTTAGGGAAATGTCCAAATTGGGCTCTCTCTTCAGCATTCTTCAGGTCTCAATAATCTGGCTCTCCTGCTCTCTGTAAATTTGTGTGATTCTAGTTTGCAAACTAAGGCACTCAGGGAAATTAGGATGTTCAAAGCCTGACTCGCCCCCGATATGTTTTTCCCATTAATTACTAGCCTCAGAACAACAACAACAATGAGTGAAGAAATCTAATGTCTATTTCTTATTTGACTGAAGAAATCTAATGTCTATTTTTTTTCTTAATTGCAGGCGAGAACGACTCATAAACAATATCATAATCGTTCACACCGTCCATCATAATCGTTCACACCGTCCTCAGGTACATTTCTGTAAACTCTATTGTTGTGCTTTTATATGAAAAGAAATCTCTCATGAGACTTTCTGTCGTGTTATAATTTTTTTATTAAACAAAATTATTTGTTCTTCTGTAACTGTTCATAGTTCTGTCCAAGGAGCTCTTCCCCAGAAAATGTTCATAGTTTTGTCCAGGAAGCTCTTCTCCAGGAAAAAGCAGAATTCTGTTCATGGAGCTCTTCTCCAGAAAAAAGCAGAGTTTTGTTCATGGAGCTCTTCCCCAGAAAAAGGCCACAACAGTCTCAACTCCAGCTCCAGGTATGTGTTCACTCCCTCTCTCTTTCAAATGATGTAGAGAATTTTATTAAATTTTATCAACCCTCTTAAAATTAAATTAAATTTGTCGGCTTTTTTTTCAGTAATAAAAGTACTTTGGTTTATATTCAGTACCAGAAATTTTTGTCGAAACACCGTTGTCCAAGCATTTTTTTTTTCAGAGAGAAAAAAACGCTGAATATATTAAGGATATATACAGTACATATTCAAATAATCTCAAGCTGTGAAGAAACACAGCGAGAAGTCCACCATCAGTTGCCCCAAAGAAATCTGTTCGGAAATTAAACAGAGCAAAATGAGAGGGCATCCATAAGAG